>CM063596.1:1595350-1653753 GCA_032356905.1 Salix exigua
ATTGTTGTTTTAATAAGGTGTGTTGTTCTATTTTATTATATTAAACTTCACATGTATAAATATTATATTTTAATCTCAACAGTTACATGTATAAATAATTTTTTTTTAATTTTCAAATCAAATAATTTTTTCATCTAATAATTTTTGTTTTTGTTTTATCACCTATTATATTTTTTTTATTTACTCTTTTATTAAATTTCTTATGCTTTTTTTTAGTCTTTGATTTAATTTTTCTTTTTTCATTATTAGAACAACAACAACAACAATTTTAGTCTTTGTTCTTATTTGCTTTTTTGTTAATTTTTTTGTATTTTTTAGGGATAATTTAATATTTTTTATTATTTTGGAAGTGATAGTGATGATAATTTTAGATGTTAAAATTTCAATGTTATTGTTGTTATAATAAGTTGTGTTGACCTGTTTCATTATATTAAACTTTACATATAAAAATATTCTATTTTAATCTCAACAGTTACATGTATAATTTTTTTTTTAATTTTAAAATCAAATAATTTTTTCAGCTAATCATCTATTATATTTTTTTATTTTCTCTTTTATTAAAGTTTTTATGGTTTTTTTAGTCTTTGATTTAATTTTGCTTTTTTCATTATTAGAACAACAACAACAATAATAATTTTAGTTTGTGTTCTTATTTGTTTTTTTGTTAATTGTTTTGTATGTTTTTGATAATTTTAAATGTTAAAACTTCGATGTTATTGTTGTTATAACAAAATGTGTTGATTTGTTTCATTATATTAAACTTTACATATACAAATATTCTATTTTAATCTCAACAGTTGCCAAAATTATTTGCTTGACCTGCAATGTAGTGCAAACTGACAACATCATGAAGGTTGATGTAAATGTGGGGAAAAAAAACTATGTCTTCCTATATTTTTGTGTTGAAAATCTTTCGAGACAATTACTTATTTTCGTTTCTTTGATGTTAAAGCTTTGATGTTGTTGTTGCGGTAATGTGTATTGGTGTGTTGTTTCATATCAAACTTTGCATGTAAATTTTATTTTTATATATAATTTGTAAATTAGTAAAATCTATAAATTGCTTCAAATCCAATAAGTACAAAAATTATATTGTGCCCGCAACATAGTGTGGGCAAACTCACTAGTTGAAAACCAAAATGGAATGGAGCGTGAATAAATGATATTTATTTTAATTTTTTTAAAGAAACATTATATTTTTTAAATTATAAATTTTTATATATAATTTGTAAAACATTTGCACGTACATATGTGATCTTTACATAGAGAACTATCATGCATATGAGTTCAGTGCATAAGTCCTCTAACAAAAACCTACATGTTCATTTTGTGTCCCTTCTACATCACCTTATGAGAACAACTACTTACTTGAGGAAAACAAAGAGCGTATCATGATCAAATTATAGTACTCTCTATATAAGATGATTTAATGATTTCAAGTCTAATAATCACATGCACATTTGTCATGGGAGCCTTTATATAGACAGATGATCTTTCCATATGCAGATGAGTTGAATGCATATGTCCAATAACAAATATTTACATGTTAGTTTTATGTGTCCCTTCTACATCACCTTATGAGAGCAACTACTTGAGGAAAAGACAGAGTGTAAAATGTATCATGATCAAAGTATAATTCTCTTTATATAAGATGACTTAGTGATTTCAAGTCTAAGGATCATTTGCAAAAATGTCATGGGAGCTTTTCCATAAACATAGGAGATCTTTCCATATAGAATTATCACACGGATGAGTTAAGTGCACATGTCTTATGACAAAAAGCTACATGTTAGTGTTAAGTGTCCCTTCTAGCTATGCTTATGAGAGCAACTACTTCCTTGAGGAAAAGAAAGAGCGTAAAATGTACCATGATCAAAGTATAACACTCTCCATATAAGATGATTTAGTGATTTCAAGTCTAACGATCATTTGCACGAATGTTATGGGAGCTTTTCCATAGACATAGGAGAACTTTCCATAGAGAATTCCCATGTGAATGAGTTTAGTGCACATGTCTTATGACAAACAACTACATGTTAGTTTTACGTGTCCCCTCTAGCTCTACTTATGAGAGCAACTACTTCTTTCAAGAAATGAAAGAGTATAAAATGTATCATGATCAAAGTATAACACTCTCCATATAAGACGATTTGGTGATTTCAAGTCTAAGGATCACTTGCACAAGTATCATGAGAGCCTTTACATAGACATACTTGATCTTTGCATGTAGATTTCCTATGTGGATCATTTCAGTGCACATGTCCTCGAACAAACACTTACATGTCCCCTCCACCTTAGCTTATGAGAGTAACTATTTCTTTAAGGAAAACTAAAAGCATAAAATATGTCATGATCAAAGTATAATACACTCTATATAAAAATATTTAGTGTTTTCAACTCTAAGTATCAAATGCATAACTATAACGAGATCCTTTCCATAGACATAGGTGATCTTTCCATATAGAATTCTCGTGTGGATGAGTTTAGTGGACATGTCTTATGACAAACAGCTACATGTTAGTTTTACGTTTCCCTTCTACCTCACCTTATGAGAGCATGATGCGAACTATAGCAGAATTTAATGGTATTCGCGACCCCAAGATCAATCTAACCCAAGTTTGGTTGAATGAGTTTATCACAATGGAAGACTTGCTCCAAGGCAATGGGGCTATAAACCAACTTGATCACAACGCCTACATCTGTAGATGAGCAAAAGAAGTATAAATTTGCAATAAAGAATGATAAATTCTATGAAGAGTTGAAAGTTCAATCAAGAACCAAGATGAAGTAAACAAAGTCAGCTACAATGCTGAAAAGTATTATCCAAAAAGTTGCCCTAACATTATTACTATAGAGTATTTATCCTCCAAGCAAAACACTTGTTTTCCTAATGGGCCTCACATAAACCCATTTTAAAATAATATAAATTAACAAATCTAAAACCCAAAAAAATTGTCTCCTCTCAAAATAATTAAATTTTGATAGCTCACTTAAATAAATAAGACAAGTTCGTTGTTTCCGCATTCTGTTTAGCAACAGCAAGGCCCAACTTAAAACCGATCATTCTATCTTGTCTTAATGAATTAGAAAGCATTCCATATATCGTTGGAAATGAATGGAAGTTTATTTTTTTAACAACTATAAACACATCAAAATTCAATCTGTAGATCTAGTTATGAGTAAAAGAGTAATGAAAGGTCAAACTGTCTAAATCTAGTCTTCTTATGCCAACCCTTGTGTAATGGTCTTGGATCCATCAACAAGCCCCTCTTGATCATGGATAAGATTAATCAAGGCTTGCTCTTTATTATCACAAATCCTCTTGAAGTCCACCTTAGACCATATATCTTGAAGAAGTCCATTGAAGGCTTCTTTGAACTTCTTGTCCTTAAACCCAGTAATTGGACCAACTTGAACCTTTAATGGATTCTTTAATGGTTGGATCACATCAGAGCAACTCCTTTAATTAGGAAAAGAAAGAACATAAAATGTATCTTGATAAAAAAAGTATAATATTCTCTATATAAGATGAGTTAGTGATTTCAAGTCTAAGGATCAATTGCACAACTGTCATGGGAGCCTTTACATAGACATAGGTGATCTTTGCATATTAATTTCCCATATGGATGAGTTCAGTACACATGTCCTCTAACAAACATTTATAAGTTAGATTTACTTGTCCCCTCTATCTTCGCTTATGAGAGCAACTACTTCCTTGAGGAAAAGAAAGAGCATAAAATATATCATGATTAAAGTATAACACCCTCTATATAAGACGACTTCATGAATTGAAGTCTAACGATCAGTTGCACAGTTGTCATGGGAGCCATTCCACATACAAATATGATCTTTCCATATGGAATTCTCATGCGGATGAGTTTAGTTTACATGTCCTATGAGAAACACCTACATGTTAGTTTTACGTGTCCCTTCTAATTCAGCTTATGACAACAATAAGTTCCTTGAGGATAAGAAAGAGCATAGTATGTATCATGATCAAAGAGTAATACTCTCTATATAAGATGACATAATGATTTCAGGTCTAATGATCATTTGCACAATTGTTATGGGAACCTTTCTGATGTGACCATATTATTTGATATTTTTATCCATATTTACCTAGTGTTTTGCATATATTTTGTGTATAAAATGCCTTAATATTCTTTGTTTTATGTTTTGAAGGTATTTTTGGATGAAGGATGCAAAAAGGAGGTAATTGGAGCTGATTGACAAATTTGACCTTCAGTCGATGTTTAGTGCAGAATGGAAGCTCTAGAGATCAAAATGAAATGATTCCAGTAGAATTCGAAAGATAACATCCATAAATTTCTGAAAAGCTAAGGCAAAAGAAATAAAATAAGGAAGAACATGAAAATCGCAGCCTTCAAAGTCAAATCTTGCAATCTGTCAATGTTGACCTTTTTCCATTCCAAATTCAATATTTGGAGCTACAGAAGTCCAATTGATGTAAACCTAATTTTAGTGGATCCAGGACTCAAAGCACTATACATGCTCCAAATTTAAGCATAAAATGATGTGTTATGAAGGAGATATGAATATTACAAGGGACAACTAAATTCTACCAACTTAAGGAAATACTATTTTGTAAAATAGACACTAAAGTTTCTAAGAATATCTAAAGGAGCATGGAAGTGGCGGTCAACACCAAAGAAAACATAAATCTTTCTCCTCTAAACCCTAAATCATGTTTTCTTCCATCTTTTTTTTTAGTTGTTCAATAAACATGCAAGACTAGACTCTTTTGCTTGGTTGCAAGGACACAAAAACCTTCAGATTTCAAGAACTGTGGGTTCTATTTTTACCTCAATTTTTTAGTTTATATGATAAATATGTTTGTTCTCCAATTATTATTTTCCTATGATTGTGTATTTAATTGCTAATTACAGAGTTGAAGTTATTATTGTAGACAATCGATTGCTAAATTTGATATCAAAACCGGAGTTGTGGTATATGAACTTGTGAAACAACTAAGTTAATAACTATAGCGGATCTATGTTATTAATCTTAGGGAGAACATTCAATCAAACTAAACGTATATTGCAAACAATTATGTTTCTTAATTGATCAATTTATCTAGATTTTAATGCTACCATTGAATCAAATTACTAGTGCGGACACTGTGGTTGTTTGATGATTAGGGTAAGTTATACGACGGATTCGTTAATGAACCAATTTTATAGAAAAGATAAATATTTAGAATATAAATTGATGTGTCATTTCCATGATCAGTTCTAATTTCTATAGGTGGATGTTGATTTGTGACCAAGGTTTGCTTTATTGATAAATTTTAGTTTTATATAATTTTCGCGTAGTTTGCTTTAGGGCATAAACAACTTCCACCCCCCCCCCCAATTCCATAACATATAGCAAGAAAATCTAAACTAAATTGTCCTCGTGGGATCGACCCTTTGCTTGCTCTATACTATCTTGTTTGATTTGTTTTAAGCTAAGGTAATTAATTTGTGCGACCGCGACATCACAACACTTTCTATAGACAGAGGTGATCTTTCCATATAGAATTCTCATGCGAATGATCACTTGCACAATTATCATAGGAGCCTTTCCACAAACATAGGTGATCGTTCCATATAGAATACTCATTTGAATGAGTTTAGTATACATGTCCTATGATAAACACCTAGATGTTAGTTTTACCTATTCCTTCTACCTCAGCTTATGAGAGCAACAACATTCTTGAGGATAAGAAAGAGCATAGTATGTATCATTATCAAAGAATAATACTCTTTATATAAGATGACTTAGTGATTTCAGGTCTAATGATTATTAACACAATTGTCACAAGAGCCTTTCAACAAACATATGTGATCGTTCCATATAGAATTCTCATGCGAATGAGTTCAGTTTACATGTCCTATGATAAACACCTACATGTTAGTTTTATTTATCTGTTCTAAGTCATCTTATGAGAGCAACTACTCGCTTGTGAAAAAAAGATTATAATATGTATCATGATCAAAGAATTATACTCTGTATATAAGATGACCAAGTGATTTCAAGTCTAATGATCACTTGCACAACTATCATGGGAGCCTTTACACAGACAGAGATAATCTTTCCATATAGAAATCTAATGTAGATGAGTTCAGGGAACATGTCTTATGACAAACACTTACATGTTAGTTATACATGTCCCTTCTATCTCAGCTAATGACAACAAAAACTTCCTTGAGGATAAGAAAGAGCATAACATGTATGATGATCAAAGAATAATACTCTCTTTATAAGATGACAAAGTGATTCCAAATTCAATGATCACTCGCACAATTGTCATGATAGCCTTTCCACAAACATAGGTGATCTTTCCACATAGAATTCTCATGTGGATGAGTTTAGGACACATGTCCTCTGACAAACACCTAAATGTTAGTTTTATATGTCCTTCTACCTCAGTTTATAACAACAACCACGTCCTTGAGGATAAGAAAGAGCATAGCATGTATCACGATCAAAGAATAATACTCTCTATGTAAGATGACAAAGTGATTTCAAGTTCAATGATCACTTGCACAACTATCATGGGAGCCTTTCCACAGATAGAGGTGATCTTTCCAAATAAAATTTTCATGCAGATGAGTTTAGGGCACATGTCCTAATGACAAACAATTACATGTTAGTTTTACGTGTTAGTTGTACCTTAGCTTAAGAGAGTAACTACTTCCATGTGAAAAAAATCATAAGTTGTATCATGATCAAAGAATAATATTCTGTACATAAGATGACTTGGTGATTTCAAGTCTAATGATCACTCACACAACTATCATGGAAGCCTTTCCACAAACATATGTGATCGTTCCATATAGAAATCTAATTTGAATGAGTTTAGTTTACATGTCCTATGATTAACACCTACATGTTAGTTTTATTTGTCCATTCTACTTCATCTTATGAGAGCACTTGCATGTGAAAAAAAAACACTCACATGTTAGTTTTACGTGTCAGTTGTAACTCAGCTTAAAAGAGTAACTACTTCCATGTGAAAAAAAATCATAAGTTGTATCATGATCAAAGAATAATATTTTGTACATAAGATGACTTGGTGATTTCAAGTCCAATGATCACTCACACAACTATCATAGAAGCCTTTTCACAAACATATGTGATTGTTCCATATAGAAATCTGATGTGAATGAGTTCAGTTTACATGTCCTATGATTAACACTTACATGTTAGTTTTATTTGTCCATTCTACTTCATCTTATGAGAGCAACTACTTGCTTGTGAAAAAAAAGATTATAATATGTATCATGATGAAAGAATAATACTCTATATAAAAGATGGCAAAGTGATTTCAAGTCTAATGATCACTTGCACAACTGTCATGGGAGCCTTTGCATAGACAGAGATGATCTTTCCATATAGAAATCTAATGCGGATGAGTTCAGGGAACATGTCTTATGGCAAACACCTATATGTTAGTTCTACGTGTCCCTTCTATCTCATCTAATTAAAACAAAAACTTTGTTGAGGATAAGAAAGAGCATAATATGTATCATGATCAAAGAATAATACTCTCTATATAAGATGACAAACTGATTCCAAGTTCAATGATCACTCGCCTAACTGTCATGAGAGCCTTTCCACAAACATAGGTGATCTTTCCATATAGAATTCTCATGCGGATGAGTTTAGAGCACATGTCCTTTGACAAACTCTTACATGTTAGTTTTACGTGTCAGTTGTACCTCAGCTAAGAGAGCAACTACTTCCATATGAAAAAAAGATCATAATCAGTATCATGAACAAAAAATAAAATTCTACATTTAGGATGACTTGGTGATTTCAAGTCTAATGATTACTCACACAACTGTCATGGAAGCCTTTTCACAAACATACATGATCATTCCATATAGAATTCTCATACGGATGAGTTCATAACACATTTCCTATGAAAAATACCTACATGTTAGTTTTACGTGTCAAATGTATCTTAGCTTAAGAGAGCAACTACTTCCATGTGAAAAAAAGATTGTAATGACTTTTAAATTCCAAAAATCTTTCATAAAAATAATTTTTGCAAATAATCAAACCCTTTCCTCCAAACACTTGAAGCCTAAAATACTTTTGAGACATGACCAAGTTGCGGGGGCAATCTATAAATGCAATTGAAGTTGGTTCATTATTCCCTTTCAAAAAATTGATTGAACAAAATTGAGGGTCTTTAAGCAAATAAGGGCATATGGATATGTTGAAGGTTCATCATCTCCATTGGTTAAAATCATAGGTTGCGGCTCGAGTAAGAAGAAGCAAGAAGCCATCAAAGCTAGAGATCCAAACCCGAAAAGAGAAGACCATGAAGAAGAAGAAAGGGTACCTATATTTCTCAGTTAAGTATACATGCATCATCCTATTGAGAATCTAGGAAATGTTTTGGAGGGATCATAATTTACGAGCCTTCATTCATTATTTTGTGCACACTTTCAAACTCTCACCTCTTTCATTTCTTTGATCATGTTTTTCAGCTTTATCTCTTTCTTGATTTTGGTTGTCATCATGCATTGCATCACCATTGAGAATCTAGGAAATGTTTTGGAGGGATTGTAATTTATAGACCTTCATTTCATCATTTCTGTATGCCTTTTAGCTTTCACCTCTTTCATATCCTATTGCATGCTTTTCAGCCCTGCTTCTTTCCTAAATTTGAATGCCATCATGCATTGTATCCCCACTAAGAATCCAAGAAATATTTTGGAGAGATTGTAATTTACAAACCTCTACTCATCATTTTTGTGTGCTCCTTCAAGCCCTTACCACTTTCACTTTCATAAGTGCACTTGCAAGCCTTTCATCAACATAAGCTAAAATAGTGTGTTTTTTAACCTTATTCTTCTTCGTCTTTTGAGTGTATTTTCCAACCCTCAATCACCAATTAAAATAGTACATTGTCTAGCCCTATTTCTTTCTCTTTTGAGTGTGTTTCCAACCTTCGACCATAAATTAAAATAGTGTGCTTTCCAACTCTATTTTCTCTTATCGTCGAATGTCTTTTCCAACGCTCGACCATCAATTAAGATAATACGCTTTTCAACCTTATCTCTTCCATTCTTGAATGTGTTTTCCAACCCTGGCCATCCATTAGGATAATGTACTTCTTAGTCATTTCTTTCCTCTTATTTGAGTGTGTTTTCCAACCCTATTTTGCTTCCACTTCAGTGAGTTTTTCAACTCTCAACCATTAATTAATATAGTGCATTTTCCATCCCTATCCTCCTTGTTCGAGTGTGTTTTTCAACCCTTAACAATGAATAAAAATAGTGGGTTTCCAACACTATTTCTCTTTCCTCTCAATTGACTATGTTTTTCAACCCCTAACCAAAAATTAAGATAGTGTGTTTTTCAACCATATTGTTTTTCCTCTTTTGAGTGTGGTTTTCCAATTCTAACCACCAATTAGGATAATGCATTTTTTAGCCTATTTTTCTTTCTTATTTGAGCGTATTCTCCAACCCTCAACCATTAATTAGGATAGTGTGTTTTTCTTCATATCCTCCTCCTTGTCAATCCAGTGAATTTCTTAACCCTCAACCATTAATTAGGATAGTGTGTTTTTCTTCATATCCTCCTCCTTGTCAATCCAGTGAGTTTCTTAACCCTCAACCATAGATATTAGATAGCGAGCTTTCTAAACCTATTTTTCATTCACATGTTTCACCTAGGTAGTTCACTCACTCCAATGAGACCATCTCTATGTTTTTACCATCTTCATCATCTTCAGCTGGGCAGGTCGTCTATTATAACAAGACCATCTTTGTGTTTTTACCATCTTCATCATTCTCACTTGGATAGGTTGCCAATTACAATAAGACCATTTGTGTGTTTTTACCATTTTCATCATCTTTAGTTGGGCAGGTTGCCCATTGCAACAACACCATCTGTGTTTTCACCATCTTCATCATTCTCACTTGGACAGGTCACCCATTACAACAAGACCATCTTTGTTTTTCTTACCTTCTTCATCATCTTCACTTGGGTAGGTCACTCATTACAATGCAACCATTTTCCTATGTCATTCACAAACATCATCATCTTTCATCATTTCAATGTCCTCCTTAGGCCTTAATTATTAGGTAGTGTGCTTTCTAGCCCTACCTTGCCATTCACTTTTGAGTGCGCTTTATAACCCTCATTCTCATTTCTGGATGGATCAACCATTTCTTGGTTTGGTATATCAACCTTTTTTTCTTTACAATGCTTACTATCTAAAGTCTTGTATAAAACTTTAGTCATAAGCATTGTAAAGAGGGGGGCAACTGTCATAACCCATTTTCTGGGTTACTCCCCAGAATTTATCCAAAAATAACAAAAATAAAATAAAAGGGGTCAGCGTTGGTAGAAAAATGAATGTGAAAATTTTGGTTGTTTTCGAGAGTCTGGTCATTTTTTTTGGTCCCTAAAAATAGACGAAAGTCCAGATTTAAGGCAAAAATAAGTTATCCGTGTAAAAATTAAGTTGAACGACATAATTATATTTTTATGGGTTGATTTGATTTAATTGTCGACCAATTTAAAGTGTAATTATGATTGAGAATTAATTTTAAGGTTCATTTGAAGGATTCAATTAAGTTCAAGGACTTAATTATACTTTAAATTGGTCAAATTACTTTTATTAAGAGCTTAATTGATGAAAAATCAAGTTCTTGAGTTTATATTAGGCTCAATTTAGAAGATTAGAATTTTCGGAGACCCAATAAAAATTTTCCAAGCCAATTGTGCAAATCAGGGGTCAAATTGAAAACAATTAAGAGTTTAATGGTCAATTAAAGATCAAATCACACAAATTAGAAACCAAGAACCAAAATAAAAAAGACATGCAAAGCTAAGGTTGTTGTTGAAATTCTAAGAGGGATACAATTGCACAAAAATTAAAATTCAAAACCAATTAGGGGGTGCAATTAGAACAATTATAAATTGAAAGACCAAATTACACTTCCACCTTATCCCAAAAATGTCATCCTACTGACAACTACCCATGCCACCGCCGATAACCACTAGCACGTCGCTGCCGACGGGCCACCTGCACACACCGACGCTGACGGGCATACTTTCATGCACGTTGCAGTAGAGGCAATCTACCTCCTATGCTTATAAATACCGCATGGAGAATCCATACAAAGAGGAGGGAAGATAAGAGACAAAGGACCAAAAATTTTACACAAAGGGGAAGAACAAGAAAAACACAAAGAAGAACAAAGGGAGAAAGATGGGAGGAGAATAGAGGAGGAAAGGGAGCAAAATTTACACAAAGAGAGGGAGAAGATAGAACACGACCATTATCTCTTCATTTTCCTCATCTCCTGCAAAATTTACACAAAGTCAATGTCAACTCTCTATTTCACTCTTACAACACAGCACCACCTCCCTCTCTTTCCCTTCATCGTTAGCAGGCTTGACATCCCTTTCTCTCTCTAAAACTAGTTGCATCATCAACTCTCTCGCTCCTTCGGCTAGCTCCACATACCAGCAACTCCTCCTCCTTAGCGCTAGTAGCTCCACTAAAAGGTCCATTGTGACCTGTAGTAGCAGCAACCTCAAGTGACGAGGAGCGACGGCGGCAACAACACCAGTGATACGAACCCAGTAACTTCCAACACCCCCTACGGCCACCACAAGCCTCTATTTTCTACACCACTACCATAAAGACAACCACCTCAGCCTCCTCTACCCTACGGCAATGGCAGGTGAGTCTCTTGACGTGGTCGGCGACCATTTGCTATTGTTCACGTGAAGTGAACTGAGTGAATTAATTCACTTGTTCATGTAAATTGGTTATTAGGTTGGGCTGCTCTTGGCCCATCCCAGCAAAGGCGGTCATTTGGGCCAACTTGGCTGGGCCAGCCCAAAAAACAATTTATTTTATAATTTTTATTTTGAAAAAAAATTGCATTATAAAAAAACAAAAAAAAATGTGTTGTTATCATGCATACGGTAGGATTCCAAAGTTTTTTCCATCATATTTTTCATTAAAAAAATATGTTGCATCTTTCTCATATTTTATAACGAAAATTGGATATCGTAACCAATTTATGATTATCCGTTGGAATTTTCGCAAAATATCAAAAAATTTATGTTGCATCTTCTCCTTGCATAACAAGTCCCCTTACCTAGACTCTCACAAACCAATATATTTCTTAGTGACCTTAATACTAGGTGGAGACTCGTAATAATTATAATCATAACTATTATGACTATAAAACATCACCCATTTCACTCCGCACCGTTGTCTTCCCTAATCTTAGGGATGATTGAGCACGAAGTGCAAAAAAAATGTCATCACGACATTGCCTATCTCTAGTTTTTCTCTTCTAAAAACTTGATTTTTTCAAAAAAATGGTCTCAATTTCGATGACATTCTCATATTTAGTTTTTTTAGAAAAAACTCATGTTTATTTCTAAAAATAGTCTCAATATCCGGTGACCTACCCATCTACAATTTTGTTTTTAGAAAAGCTCCATGCTTTTTCTTTTTCTAAAATAGTCTCAATATCGGGTGACCTATTAATCTTCTATTTTATTTGTTCAAAAACTTTGTTTTTTCAAAAAATGGTCTCAATATTGGGTGACCTATCTATCTACAATTTTGTTTTTAGAAAAACTCCACAATTTTTTTTTTCAAAATATGGTCTCAATTTTTGATGATATTCTCATATTTAGGTTTTTTTTTATAAAAAAAAACTCATGTTTATTTCTAAAAAATGGTCTCAATATCAGGTGAGCTGCTCATCTACAGTTTTATTTTTAGAGAAGCTTACTATTTTTTTCCAAAAATGTTCTCAATTTTCGAGGACATTCTCATATTTAGTGGTATTTTTTTAGAAAAACCTTATGTTTATTTCTAAAAATGGTCTCAATTTTGGGTGACCTACTCATCTACAATTTTGTTTTTAGAAAAACTCCATGATTTTTTTAAAAAATAATCTTAATTTTTATTGCATTCTTATATTTAAGGGTTTTTAGAAGAAAAAAAACTCATGATATTTTTTCAAAAAATGGTCTCATTTTTTATGACATTCTCATATTTAGGGTTTTTGTTTAGAAAAAACTTAATGTTTATTTCTAAAAATTGTCTCAATTTCAGGTGACCTGTCCATCTACAGTTTTATTTTTAGAAAAACTCCATGTTTTTTTCTTCTAAAAATAGTCTCAATATTGGGTGACCTGCTTATCTTCTATTTTATTTGTTGAAAAACTCGTTTTTTTTCTTTCTAAAAATGATCTCAATATCAGGTGACCTACCCATCTAAACTTTTGTTTTTAGAAAAACTCCATGATTTTTTTTCAAAAATTGTCTCAATTTTCGATGACATTCTCATTTATAGGGTTTTTTCTTTTTAGAAAAACCTCATGTTTATCCCTAAAAATAATCTAAATGTTACCATGAAACATTGAGCTCTTTTAGTTTATTTTATAATTACCATGGAAAAAATATATTGTGCGATTTTAGTTGTTTCTTTTAAAATCATTGCATATGTAACGGTATGTAATTGGGAGTGTGGTTAAACTTGTTTTTCAAAACAAAATTGTTCATAATTGCATCCAAATGATTTTTTTAAAAAAAAAATTATTGTTGACATCAATATATAAAAATGATATAAAATCATTCAAAAATTTTATTTAAAACAAAAAAAAAATTAAAATAAGTTTTTCGAAAACACTTTTGAAACACAATAAAGGTTTTTGGAATTGTGGTTGCAGTTGTTTTTCAAAGTGTTTTTTACTTATAAATGTATTAAAATAATATTTTCACATCAACTTATTAAAATGATATAAAGAAATTAAAAATAATTAAAAATACCCTAATACCCTTTTAGCACCTTCAAAATGGTTAGGATGATCACTTATGAAACTAGACTAAAATCAGTTTTTTGTCCCTAATGCTTTTTGAGGAACAAACAGAAAGGTTAAAAAGAAGCCAAAAAGTCCCTTTTGAAACTAGTGATTTCTACACATGCCTTTGCTTTTTTATTATTTATTTATTATGGTATTATGAATATTTAATTAATCAATATATATTATAGTTTTATATTAACAACATTCAAGATCTTATTCTAAAATATTGATTAAAAAATATAATTTATAATAGTTTTTTAATAAAATTTATCATAATATTAAACATATACTATATTAGTTATAAAATTTTATCACTTATTTTTTCAATTCTTTTCCCTTTCGTGGGAATGGAATTTGAAGTAAATGGAGCCATCTATTTCTCTTTTCATATCTTTTTTTGTTGTTGGCCGAGGGGTGCCAAAATACAATTAGAGGGACGTGACGAGACTTAAATTACAGGAAGATATTGGGTAGAAATCAAGGAGAGAAAAATTGAAATGCTTGAATGTAATTGATAATATATATATATCTAATCCCTGTTATTTTAGATTTCTAATTTTCAGTTCAAAACTTTATATTATCATGTTAAACCATGTATGTTTTAGTATGAGAGAGAAACTAATTGAAAATAAAAGGAGAGAAAAAGAGCTCTTGGTTAGCCCTTTTTTGTCCCTGACTAATTATTTTTATTTGGAAGTATGGTTAAGGGTATTTTTGATTTTTTATTTATTTTAATAAATGAAAAAAATCAAAATATAAAAAAAAAATCAAAATACAATGTCCAATAGGATTCTACATGGTGTTAAAGAGTTTGTTTAAGATAAAAGAATTCAATGAATGTGGTTTTTCCTTTTAAACATGCAAAAAAAACAAAACAAAGATCAAGTTCCAATAACTTGTTTTCCATTTATGAGTTTTTATATTAATTAAATTGTGTTTCAAGCCTCAATATGTGTTTATTATGATGTTTTTAAATAAATATAAGTTGAAAAATAAAGTCTAGATGGTTACTCGGAAAACATTATTTCCCCAAATTAGAGTTGTAGATAATAAGAATTATTAAAAATATTGAAAAACCTGCTAATAGCTACTACATTAACGAAAATATATTTGTCTTGGTTTCACTATGCATTTTTCATTGTGTACATAGACACAGATTATTGTGGATTGTAAAAGCAAATTTATCATTTTACCCCAAAATTGAAAAATTTAATCCCCAGGATTGGGGTCTTTATTATCAATTCCAAGGGACATGCATAGTATTTCTAAATATTTTACACAATAAAACTATCATTAAAACCTTAGGTGCTAACAAAATGACACCGAACAGTGGGGAGTGTTTTGGGTTTTTCACAAATTCATACATATTATAACTACGAAAATAACCCCTCAAAAGACAAAAAAAAGCCCAAGAGCCATGGCTTCGGCATTGCTCTCTTCTTCTCTTTTTTTTTAAATCAATAAGTTGTGATAAAAAGAGTTTTTGTATGGGAAAAATCAGGAAGAACGATATTTTTATCTTTAATTTTGACTTCCAATTTCACCCGAAAAGTTTCGTCACTTAAAATTTTGATCGTCTCAATTTAACCCAAATTAAGCTTCCAAACTTAGTTTCTCACCAATTAAGCCTTTTATAAAATTAATTTGATCCATTTAAAATATAATTAAGCCCTTGTGCTTAATTAAATCCTTTAACTAGGCTTTTAGTTAATTCCAAAATCATAATTACATTTTAAATTGGTCGGCGATTAAATCGAATTGGCCCATAAAAATATAATTATATCTTTCGACTTTACTTTTATGTAGATTTATCAAATAATAAATTATTTTATATTTGAATTTGCATTATCCTTCATTTCTGGGTAAAAAAAGAGGTACGATCGGGTTTTCGAAAACGTCCAAAATTTTCACCTTCATTTTTCTGTTAACACGAGCCCCTTTTATTTTATTTTTATTAATTTTATTTTGTTTTGGGGAGTAACCCAAAAATTGGGTTACGACAGTTGCCCTTCTCTTTACAATGCTTATGACTAAAGTCTTGTAAAAGACTTGAGATAGTAAGTGTTGTAAAGAAAAAGAAAAGTGGATTTATCAGACCAAGAAATGGTTAATCCATCCAGAAATGAGAATGAGGACTAGAAATGAATGATAAGATATGGCTAGAAAGCGCACTACTTAAGAATTGGGGCCTAAAGGGGACACTCAAAAGGATGGAAGGTGGGGATGTTTGTGAATGACATAGGAAAATGCTCTTATTGTAATGGGTGACCTACCCAAGTGAAAAATGATGAAGATGGTCTCATTGTAACCTACCCGGATGACAATAATGAAGATGGTCTCGTTTGTAATGGGTGACCTATCTGGATGAAAGATGGTGAACATGGTTTCATTGTAATGGGTGACCTACCTAGATGAAGGATGGTGAAGATGGTCTCATTGTGATGGGTGACCTACCCAGGTTAAAGATGGTGAGGAAGAATTCATGAGATGGAAGATAGGGCTAGAAAGCACACTATTTAAATCAGTGGTCGAGGGTTAAAGATGCACTCGAAGATAGTAAGGAAAATAGGGCTGGAAAGCGCGCTATTTTTGTTGATGGTCGAGGGTTAGAAAACACACTCAACGATGAAGATTGGTGGTGGCTAGCAAGCTCAACAAGTTCTGGAAATAGATAGGACTTAAAAGTGGACTATCTAAGTTGGTTGATGGCTAGAAAGTGCACTCAAATAAAAGTAGATATATGGTTGAAAAATGCTTTATCTGCTGATGAAAGGCTTGCAAGCACACTCAAGGAAGTGAAAGTAGTCATGGCTCGAAGGCGCACACAAAAATGATAGAGGTTTGTAAGTTACAATCCCTTCAAAACAATCCTTAGATTCCTAGGGAGATGTATGATGACACCCATATTTAGGAAAGAGATAGAGTTGGAAAGCATCCTTAAGGAAGTGAAAGGGGCGAGAGCTCGAAAGTGTACACAAAAATAATGAATGAAGGTTCATAAATTACGATCCCTCCAAAATATTTCCTAGATTCTCAATGGAAATGCAATGCATGACGATGCATGTATACTTACCTAAGAAATATAGATCCCCCTTTCTTCTTCCTGGCCTTCCTTTCCTTTTGGATCTCTGACTTTGACGGCCTCTCGCTTCTGCTTACTCGAGCTGCAACTTATGATTTTGACCACTGGAGATGATTGATCTTCCATATCAACATGCTCCCTTGAGTTTGATCCAAATTCTTTGAAAAGGAATGATGGAGCCAACTTCAATTTCATTTTAGATTGCCCCCAGTTTGGTCATGCCCCATAAGTGTTTTAGGCTTTAAGTGTTTGCAGGAAAATGATTGTTTTTGCAAAGATTTTTCATGTAAGATTTTTGGAATTTCAAAGTCATTCCAAGCACAAGAACCATTTTCATGTTTGTTTAAACAAACTTGTTCTCGAAAAAAATTCAAGTAATCTAATTGTCAAGTTTTATGTTGATATAGACAAGAATGTGAAATGATGCGTGTTTGTATGTCTTGTATTTCAAAAAGGCTTTGATCAAGTTTGCCCATCGATCTAGATTACTCGTGTTTGATCAAAAAGGGCTTTATCAGGCTTGTAACGTAGGCTTAGGTTGCTAGCTACAAAAAAAAGATATTTGTAGGCTTAAAAGGTGTTTAAGAGTTTTCTGGACTAAGGATCACGGGAGCTTACTCTTAAAAGTCCCTTTAGTCCTCATGATTGATTTTCTTAATGACCTGGCATGCCCCCCAGTATTTGCTTGGGCTTTCTATCATGGGCTTTTAGCACTAACATCATGTTGACTTGACATGCTCCCGATATTTTATTAAGGCTTTTATCGTGCCATGCCCCCTAGTATTTGCTTGGGCTTTCTATCATGGGCTTTTAGTACTAACATCACGTTGACTTGACATGCCCATGATATTTTGTTTGGGCTTTTATCGTGACATGCCCTAGTATTTTGTTGGGCTTTCTATCATGGGCTATTGAGTGCTGCCAAAATGCTAAATTGATTTGCTATAGTGTACCAAAACCATTTTATGTTTATGCCCTTCAGCTTTGTTTAGGCATCTTTTGTCATTGAGGACTACTTTGTAGATTGAAAGAGTTTTTTTCACACTTGCCCCCTAGTGTAGGGTGTGATCCTTGTCAGGGTTAATTATCAAGAAATAATTATGAGGCTCAAATAGGGATTGCGATGGATATTTGAGATTTTGTGAAGGTATATCAAAGATGGTCTTTCCTCATTTCAAAAACATGCATCCGAGATCAGTAGACTTTGCTTTTCCATGCGAAATGATTTATTGATTTTTGAATTATTTGTTTAGCTAAGAGATTAACTTTATGATGTGGGTTTTGATGGTATGAGATCACCTTTTAATGTAATCCTTTGAATTACCATAACACATTTGTTAAACAAACATTAATTTGGCATTTCTTTTCGTACTAGACTTTGATTTGCCAAAAATCTTAATGAAAATATAAGATCATGCGGAAATAGAAAAAGAATACACTAAAAAATTCATGGCCAAATTTTATTTTCATTAGATGTCATGAGTAATACATTAAGCATAATATTCTTCACAAAATTAGAGTTTATAGGTCCAGGTAGATTTTCTCCATCCATGTTAGTTAGAATTAAAGCCCTTCCTGAAAAAGCCTTCTTCATTACATATGGTCCCTCATAGTTTGGCGCCATTTACTCTGGTCTTCCGCTATTGATATCTTCTTCAATACCAAATCTTCCTCTTTAAACACCCTTGGCTTGACCCTCTTGTTGTAAGCTTTTGCTATCCTACCCTAGTATAATTGGTGATGGCAAATAGTTGTTAGTCTTTTTTCATCGACTAAGTTTAACTGTTCAAACCTCACCCTTGCCCATTATGATTCATCTAAATTTGCCTCTTTCAAGATCCTTAGTGATGGAATCTCCATTTATAAAGGTGTGATTGTCTCCATCCCATACACTAAAACATATGGGGTTGCCACTATGGAAGTTCGAACAATGGTGCGAGATCTGTGCAAGGCGCATTGGAGCATTTCATGCCAATCTTTGTAAGTGACGACCATCTTTTGGATGATTTTCTTAAGATTCTTATTAGCTGCTTCAACGGCTCCATTCATCTTTGGCCTATAAGGAGAGGAGTTGAGGTGCTTAATTTTCCACTTGGTGCAAAGTTCGACAATCAATTTTCCATTAAAGTTCTGAGCATTATCAATTATCATCCTTGCAGGTAGACCATAGCAATAGATCAAGTTCCTTTCAATGAACTTCTTGGCAACCTTTTGCGTTATATGGGCGTAGGAATTAGCTTTCACCCATCTAGTAAAGTAATCGATTGCCACCAAAATGAATCTATGTCCATTACTTGCTTTCGGGTTAATTGGTCCTATTACATCTAATCCCTACATGTCAAGGCCTGGCACTGGAGGTACTAATAATGGAGGGTTTTGTAAGTACCTCTTTTTCTTGTTGAAGGCCTCCTGACAATTAGTATCCCACACTCTGGGATTTTTTTTTCTGAGTAAGCGAAAAATCGATTCACACGTTATTGTTAGCTGGGATATGAAACGGACTATGTAATTCTTTCTCCCAAGAAAACTCCTTACTTCATTTTCAGTTTTAGGCGCTGGCATTTCTTGTATGGCCTTGGATTTATCTGGATCAACCTCTATTCCGCGTCTACTCACAATAAAACCCAACAATTTTCCCATCTTTACTCCAAAGGAGCATTTGGTAGGGTTCAACTTTAACTGGTACTTTCGCAATCTCTCAAATAGTTTCCTTAATATCTGCACATGGTCTTCAGCGATCTTGTATTTAGCCAGTATGTAGTCCACATAGACCTCAACTTCTCGGTGCATCATATCATGGAACAAAGCAATCATCCCTCGCTGATATGTAGCTCCAACATTCTTCAAACCGAATGACATCACTTTATAATAGAAAGTTCCCCAAGGTATGACAAAGGTAGTTTTCTCCTTATCCTCTTCTACCATCCTAATTTGGTTATAACTAGAAAACCCATCCATGAATGAATATGTGGCATTTTTAGCAGCATTATCTACCAAAACATCTATGTGAGGGAATGGAAAATCATCTTTCAGGCTTGCATTTGTTCAAATCTCTATAATACACACACACTCAATTTTTTCCTTCTTTCTTAGGGACCACAACCATATTGGCTACCCACTGAGGGTAGTGAACGACCTCTAGGAACCTACGTCTCATTGCTTTTGTATCTTTGCTTTAACTTTTAGGAGCATATCTAGCCGTATTCTTCTGTTTTTTTGTTTTATTGGCATGCTTCCTTCTATTAAAGGTATTTTATGCATGACTATATCAGTATCTAAATTAGACATTTCTGAATAAGTCCAAGCAAAAATATTTGCATATTCATGCAAAAGAGAGATCAATTTTCCTCTTTCTTCAGTCATAATAAGAGTACCGATTTTTAACTCCTTTTCCTTTTGCTCGGTTCTTAAATTGATGGTTTCAAGTTCCTCACTAGAAGGTTTCCAAGTTTTTTCAGACTTTTCCACCAATTTAGCAAACTCTTTTAAATCTTCCTTTGCCCATTCCTCTTCATCAAGTACAATGACATCATTGAAATTTGACCAATTATTCTTAGTGTTATAGTTTTATGAGTGGTTGGATTTTTCAACACTCCTTAGTGTAAGGTGTGTTCGTGTAAGAGTGCGTATTTGCAAATGATATGTCATAGATAAAAATGCATAATCTTATATATAAAAAAGATTGCTCATTTGACAGAGCAAAATTTTGTGGCATTATGAGCTAGATTACCATCAAGGTCAAAATGGATTAAAACATGGACATGATCAGACAAAAGTAATTACTTTTTAAACACAGTAGGAGTAGGCTCCATTTTCCAATTCTAGTGCGTCTTCTCTCCAGCTAATTTTTGAACAAAATTTCTTGCAGGAGGCTCATCGACATCGTGGATAGATATCTATGGAAAATTTGTCTCTTCTCCTTGGCATTCAAGAGTGCCAATATGCAGATCAGTTATGTCTGACTCGATCTCCTCAACTGAACTACAAAAAGATACTTGGAGCGGTGGGAGGATAAGCTCTTCTTCTTTTGACTCTCTTTCCTCAATTTTTGTCATCCTTGCTTCTTTCCTAGCTTGGGCAACCCGCTTGTAATCCTTTTTTTTGGCTAATATCCCAGTCCGAATCTCTGATCTGCACATTTCAATTTTATTATATTGATTCATTTTGGCATTCCGCTTATGGGATCATTCTAAAAGGGAATCTTGTTCCTTAAAAAACACTTAGTAGCCATTTTCGTTGCTTTCAGGATTCTAGTTTCTTTACTATCGCGCCTTCAAGAACCCAGTCTGCATTCACTATTTCAAAAGCATGAATATTCCCCTCCCTACAGTCCTTCACTTCTACAAAAGGTATGGCCACATTCCTGGTCATTGAAACTGTTTTCTCAGCTGTAATAATCCAAGTAAGGCGGAAATACTCGATTCATCAAATCTATGAACATCGCTGGTACCTTGGTCAACCAAAAAGGCATCACTAAGAACTCGTAATGTTCATAACGGGTTCTTAATGTTGTCCTCTAAATATCTTGTTCTTTAATCCTCAATTGATGATACCCCGACCTTAAATTTATTTTAGAGAATACCTTAGTACCCTTTAACTGATCAGACAATTCATTTATTCGTGGAAGTGGATACTTGTTTTTTTTTTATATTACATGAGTTAAACAAACAGGACAATCCTTCCTCATTAACCTTCTAGCCCTTAAGACTGAAATCACACAGTTTGGAAGAAATTTTCTCTCTCCTTTAAATACAACATTCCTATTTCCTACCCCCTAGAGTCACTGTTTTGGTAAAACAATCCACCTATACCTTATGTTTTCTTAACCAATCCATGCCCAAAAATCAAGTCAAAGTCCTATAATTCTAATGACATAAGGTCTAGAATCAATCCCAACCCTTCAATATACAGTTTCACTCCTCTATAGATATCATCAGTGTTCATGCTTTCTTCTAAAGGGGTACTAATTGTCACCCTATTCGCAACATGTGAAGCACCACATGCAATCATTCTACAATTCTATATAATACAAATGGATGACTAGCACCAGAATCAATTAAAGCATAATTTTGCATTGTATTTAACTGTATTTTACCTGTAACAGCCCGGCTCAACTTGTAATACATTGTCCGCTTTGGGCCTTACCGCCCTCACGGTTTTGTTCCGGGTGATGCAAGCCCACTTCTGGGCTTGACTCCCCAAAACGCGTATGAAAAGTTAGCAACCAGCACTTTTAATAAGGTCAGTTACCACTCCCTCACCCGCCAATGTGGAATATTACAGTACCTGCCACAACATCAGGCATAACTCCCACATCCTCTTGAGTCATATGATATACCTGACCTTGAAATCTTCCCTCCCGAAACCTGGACCTCCCTCGAGTAACACTTATCCTTGACGAGGTAAGTCTAGCAGGTCTGTCAACCATAATCTGTCTGTTGCTGACTCCTATCATCGGTCCTTTGACTTTGGTTTCCCTTGTCAGCCCTACTAGGACAATCCTTCTTCTGATGACTCGTGTACCCACAATAATAATAGCCTCTACCCATATGTGGGCACTCCTTCCATCGATGTCCCTCTCCTTTGCAGATGTAGCATTTTCATGGCATCATAGAACAATCCCTCGGGTTTCTGTGCTCACACCTCTGACACTTTCCATACCCTGAGCAGCCTTACCAAATCCCACACAGAATGAAGTTGCATAGCTATCATTATCTTTCTCAGTTATTGTCTTAGTCCATCATTAAATATGTCTACTCTGTGGTGCTTCGTGGGAAAATAGGTGGAGGCAAAAGATGTTAAATCCTGTATCCTCCTCTCTTGAGAATATTTCACAACTCCTTTCCTATATATCTTTTGCCCATTGTACTATTATAACGACCCTCTCTAATCTAGAAGCTACACTGGAAGCACCTGCAACCATCCTTACCGCCAAGCCTGTACCACATATTCCATAAAAGCACAACCTAGAAATATGTTCAGCGCAACCATCGGCGCTACTAGGGAGATATATTGATTTGTCGCTCACCTTCAAATGCCTCCGTTGGAGGCATATCTACCCGTCGAGAAGTAGAATTTTCCTGACCTCCTGCTGGTTCTCTCCTCTCGGAATGAACCAATACCGCGGGTATACAAAATGCAATATCTACCACGAAATCCGCTTCATACAGTCATATTGTAAACTCACCCCCCTTCCTCATGTAAGGGTTGGGTCAGTCCTAGCTTGCTGTTTGGTTCGAACCATCCTATAATACCTTTCAAAAATCATCACAACAATGCCATTATCATTGAACCCCGAGATCAAGACCAGGTGCTCTGATACCAACTGTAACAATCCGGAATTTTTTTTATCTATATATATATATATAAATATCTAACACATATGGTACTGGAAATCAGCGAGCCTGATTACCCCACATCATCAGAATACCATCCATACAATCAACATTTCATTAAAAGTGGATCTTACATAAACATGTAGTATTATGGTTGCATATTTAGAAATTCATATTAAAAATATACATATTGCATTCCTATACTACTAATAGCCATTACGAATTTACACAAAAGGGTCTAATAAAAGTTATGTGTTTTGTACATTGATTCACACAAAATACATTGTGATTTAGAATGCATCTACATGGTTCCTTGCAAAAGTTGGTTCCCGTGTATCGGGTTCCTTAGACATCTCGTGGATGTGACGTCCCTACAGCAATACAAAACATTTAAGAAAATGTAATTACTTAATGATAATTATAATGGTAACTAAACGGTCTGGCAGTTACATGAGGCATTAACATTTATAATTTCTTCATGTACTTGGTACAATAGCTTGTAATGCATATAAATGCATCAATTTAACAGTGACATGTCCCGAGACAATAACATGTCTCAAGCACTAACAGTAACAGGTCGACCAGTAACAGTTCCAAACAGTAACAGATTGACCAATAACAGATTAAACAGTAACAGAACCCTTAAAATCAATCTCGATCCAATCCTCCTGGGTCTACAAAATCTTAAAAATCGTTCTCAACATAACCATAATTAATAACCCGTCTATCCTCTTAAGGCATATTTACTAATGTTAATCGTTCATTCACCCCGGTCATCCTTTTCAAATGCCATTAGCCAAAGGTAGTCAATCATTCATTCCGGCCATCCATTCGGATGCCATTAGCCGAAGCTAATCAATCATTCATGCTGGCCATCCATTGGGATACCATTAGCCGAAGCTAACCAATCATTCATCCCGGTCATCCATTCGGATGCCATTAGCCAAAGCTAATCAATCATTCGTCAACATTTACACTTTCAACAATCTGATATAGGTTCTTACACAATAGAGTAATATTCATGTTAAAGTATTTCTTTATTCGATGTATGAAAAAGAAAGGTGCAAGTCACCTACCTGCTCCACCCGTGGGTCGTTCCTGTCTCGACGACGGTCCAATCCCGACCACACCACCTACAACATTAATGGTAATAATCAGTACATTGGTATTTTTTTAATCACTTTCGTCATCACACTCATTTCAAGAGTTCATATGTTCACATTCAAGTGTTCCACATTTTACAATCTGAATCCATACTAGAAGTTTGGTAATCTTCTTCATGTCAAAGACAAACCCGGAGTGCCATTGCTGAAGAATAATGGCTTTCCCCCTCCCCCAAACATCCAAGGTCCATTTTCAAGAACCTTTTGTAATTCATTTCTTGTTTTGAAACGAAACATTGAAAAATCATTGGCCAAGGATGTCACATCCTCAAGGCCAAACCTCTTCCATATCCTGTTAGCAATTGAATTCATAGCATGAAAAGAAAACTTATTCAATTGAAGACGAGAAACAATCGGCTTACGAGAGCTAGGGTTGAGAGTGCACCAAGTGTTAGTGTTTTGGTATTGGTTTACTGGGTTTGCATCTATGGTTTTGGCTTTGGGGGTCAAGGTTTTTGGATTGGAAGTCATGTTTGAAAGTCCAAAAACAATGCTGCCAAGACAGAACTCAGCAATAATTGTAATAGAAATAAATCACAATTCACTCACACAATGTCAAATCCCAACGGTGAAATTGTATATCAACAACGCATTCAACACATACCCGAATATCAGATCATTTTAACGATTAGATCTACCAATATTGGAGTTAAACCGGAGATTGACCTTAAAATGGAGAGCAACTGTTCAACATACATATGTCCTTGCTGGACTGTCAATTTCTCATCTCCACCGTTCAGAACATTAATCATACTCATTAGCACCACATACCTAAATTTCAGCTTCATCCAACGGTGATATGAAGCGAAAATAACAGGCGGCTCTGACTGGCACAAGAAAGCAGATTTGCTATTTTCTTTAAAAGAATACTCACCTCTAACGTAGAAAATCCAGGAGAATCCCTTCAGTGAATATGTAGTAACAACCAAGACGAACACAATACTCAAAAATAAGCTTGATCCAACAGTGGACGGTGGAGGAATTGTCCGGCGACTCTGACGGGTTTGACTAGGGTTTCCAGAAATCTTCAGATGATCGGTTTTCTCAAACACCAGCAGATAATAACAATCCCTCCGATCAGATGCTATAAAATAGTGAGCTTCCCAACATATCCAAAACTCAGCTTGATCTAACGGTGGCCGACAGAGATATGGTTGTCGAAGCACAACCCCCTTCTTCTCCTTTTTCTCTCTGACCCCCCTAACTTATCTCCCCCCATTTTAAATGTCTCTTTTCTTTTCTTTTTCCTTTTTTTCCACCTCTTCTCTTCGTATCATTTAAATCATAATCTTTTTATTTATGTCAATTTCACCCTCCCCTCAACTTATTTTATTTCTCTTTTAATTTAACACTTACATTTATTTCCCGGGGTTTACACCAGCTTTGATAATAATCAACATTCTATTTATAATGTATTTCTAGTATTGGTGTAGTGAAGAGGCCACTGCTCCAGCTGCATGTATCCATGGCTTTCCTAATAATATATTATAAGATGGATGTGTATCTATTACTTGCAATGTTACTAGAAATATTTGTGATCCCACGTATAATTCTACTTCCAAAGTCCCAACTATCGGTCTTGGCGATCCATCAAATGCCATCGCCATCATTGTACTTGGCTTCATGTGCGAAGCATCAATAGGCATTTCTTTTAACATGTGCCTTGGTAACACATTCAATGTAGAGTCATTATCAATTAATATTTTCCCAATTAAAACATCTTTACATCGTTTTGTGATGTATAATGGCTTATTATGTCCTGTACCATCATGATCAACTTCATCTTTAGTAAAATACACATAATTTGAAGCCTGTATTCTCCCTAATAATTGCTCCATGGCCTTTAGGTTAATGTCTCGAGGTACATAGGAATCATTCAAAACTTTTTGCAAAGTTTTCCAATGAGATTCGGAACTTAGTATCTATGAAAATAATAATATCTTAGCAGGGGTCTTCTTGAGTTGTTCCACCACACTATACTCACTATGCTTCATCAACTTTAGGAATTCATTGGTCTCCTCTTCAGTTATGAGTTTATTTATTTTTTCGGACATGTCGACCACTCCCTTCCCCTTAATCCTTTTCAAGTCCTCCGGGGTAAAACATCTACCACTTCGAGTCATGCCTCCAATTTCGGGTACAAAGACGAGTGGTTGTCTTGCACCCTGATATACATGCTCATAATTGTATGGTATAACATTATAGTCTTTTCTAGATGTAACGGTGGGCTTGGTCAAAACCAATTTGGGTGGCTTCCTTTTAAAAGCAATGTCCTGCGATTCCTACATGGTATTCACAAGTGAGATCCGGTTATACCAATTGGGATAGGGCGGTTGCAAGGGTGTCAAGGGTACGGAAGCTACATGCACAATACTTAATAACTTCTGGTATATCTCATTCAAAAGCATTGATAATGGGGGTAATTGTTCCTGAAGTTCTTGGTAACTCTTTTTGGGGAAACTTCTAATTTGGTTTTTTTGGTAAATTTCCAATTTGGGTCTCGGGTCTTTTGGTAGAAAATTGAGAGTTGAAGCTAATGTTTGCGACTTAAGATGATGAGGGGTTGTATTTTGGGAACTAGGTATTCTTGCCCTTATAACCGCCTTCAATATGATCAACCTCTTTTCTCTTTCCACCGAAACCCTTCTTTTCCATAGATGCAGAGATTCTCCCATTTTTTATTCCTTGCTCTATACGCTTTGTCACGGCCACGACATCCATAAATTGTTGTGTCGAACTTCCCATCACATGCTCGTAGTATGGTGCTCTTAGTGTATTGGCGAATAGAGTAACCATTTCTCTATCTAAAAGGGGAGGGTGTACTTGTACAACCAAGTCTCTCCATCTTTGAGAATATTTTCTTATGCTCTCTTTTTCTCCTTTTTCCAGGTTGGACAGACTAGTTGTATCAGGGGCAATATCCATATTATACTTGTATTGCTTAACAAAAGCATTTACCAAGTCTTTCCAATTACGAACTCTAGTGTTATCAAGCCTCATGTACCAACTTAAAGCTATCCCACTCAAACTATCTTGAAAGAAATGCATTAATAATTTCTCATCATGCATCACTTTCGCCATCTTGTTACAATATGACTTCAGGTGTGTGACAGGGCATTGTGTTCCAGTATACTTGATGAACTCAGGAACACAAAACTTTTTTGGTACCGCCATATTTGGGACCAAACACATTTCTACAGCCCTCACCGGATCATACAACTCTACTCCTTCAATGGCCCTTATCCTAGCTTCTAATGCTACCATTTTGTCTTGATCAACACCATCAAATGATTGTGTTTTATGGGACTAATTTATAGATATTCCATCAATTGGTGTTGGTAAGGTTGTCGGTGCGGTTGCATGCCTAAAAGAGGGATTTTGTTGTGGATCTTGAACCCCGTCTTCAATTACCTCATCAGGATGGTTTACCGCTTGTGTTTGAGTAGTTATCGGAGGTCTAGTTGAAGGACCCTCACCAGAGGCATTTATTAGTTTCTGCTCAAGTAAGCTACTGATGCGAGCTACTCTATCTTTTAAACCATTCAACTCTTCTTGAAAGTGAGCATCTTGATGTGCGCATTCTTCGTCCTCCATATTTCTTTGACGAAGACGAGTGTTGTAAATTCTAGGAGGTGAAGCTCTATAGGGACCTATATTTCAACCTGTTGATTATATGTGTTATTTATGAAGAATGAATGTATGCATGATGATTTTTATTTTTGAAAAAACAATCCATGACTTCTATGCCGGGTAAGATCTGTAGACATCTTGTGGAAGTTTTGCCTGAATGCTCCAATCAATTGAATTATACACACTTGACAAAAAGCAAAAGGTGGACCTTGTCCATTTCATTCATCAAAATAGAGACATACAAAATATTTACTCAAATGCTACTCCTCTATTAGCTACAAACTTAACAAAAGAGGAGAGTTCATCCAAGTACATTTCATATTTGTGGGCACTGCCACCGATTCTAGTAGCTTTTACAAATAGTTCATTTGCCTTCCTAGCCACTATATTGATTAGTTTATCAGTTTGCTCTATCTTGTGATGGAACACAAAATTATCTTGTCTTATCGCTTCATTACTACCAGCTAATGATTCATTATTTTTCTCTAATATGCGAACCATTTTCTCAAGCTGTTGGTTTTGATCCTTAGCCTTTTATAACCCTGCATTGAGCCCTGTTATCTCGGAGTTTAACTGGGCTTCGATTTCAGTGGTGCATTCTTTCCATTCATTGTGCTGCTCTTGCACTATATTTAGTTCCTCTTCTTGAATTTCTAATTCAGCTTGAAGAGTGGAAATACGGTCTCTCAGCTTGTTGGTTTGGGCTGAGTACCTTTTCATATTAGACTCTGCTACCCTCTTGGCCTCAAACACACTTTCCGCTTGCACTCTATACTAGGCTTTCAAATCTTTTTCCTCTTCAAGGACAAGACTGACCACCCTTCCTTTCCCCTTCTCAGCTTCCCATTTCATCTTGTAATGGTCTCTTTTCTTTACTACCGAGGCTACCAATTCTTGGTCTGCATGCTCTCTATTTTCAGATGCTTTCTTCAAAGTGACCAATTCCTTTTCCAATATTTCATATTTACTCATCCGTTCATCATATCGATCCAAAGAAACCCTCATTTGTTCTTCTTCTAGTAGTTGCTTCTCTAGGAATTTCTGATTGTTTTTGTTGTTGCTGAGCTCAATCCTTAGCTTGTCCAACTCTTCTTACAGGTCTTTTTCATCAACCCTCTTTCTTTTAGTTTCAACAAAGACAGGTGTTTTATCTCATACCAGGCTTTGTCTTATGGTGTTTTGAGGTATCTCATAGCTTCTCCATACCAGGTAACCAGGGCTAACAAAAGGTTTCTTTGGTTGGGGCTCTCTGCTAACTAAAACAGGTTGCCCCCAATCTCTTTTAATCACTTCGAGCTTAGCCAATGAGTTAACTTCTTTAAAAAAAGTGTATCCAAACAACCCTTTAGTTCTTGGTACATATTGTGTTCCCCCAAACTATCTCGTTACTAGAGACGGAGAATAATTGATATAACTAGTTAAGCCACTTAGTGGGACCCATGCCTTATTACCTCAGCTCATTAGATAAGCTGAATTATTTACCCAAGGGGCTTTCCATCTTAAATACTTTTGGGAAGCTCCCGGTATTTCTCCACCCAAGCCTTTTTGTCTAAGTCTTTCCAATCTTCACTTAGAACCAAAATAATAGGCCTCATGTTAAACCACAAAAAAATATTAAAGACTTCCCTCAGGGTTTTTAGGTGACTGACAATCCACATGAAAAGTAAAGGGATGCAATACCGCATTGCACCTTTCCCGTGTAAACCTGCAATGGTTCAAGGATAGGAATGTTTCGGCCAATATATCTGATTCGAGGTTATTCTTTCCTTGCTCATATTCAACAAAAGCATTGGTCGCTTCCATGCTAATTATCCCAGCAGCTTCTGAAGGGAACACAACTAAATAAAAGATTGCAAAAGCCACCGACCGATGCACTTCTTCTCTAAGCCTTCCTTTATCTTTACTTGCTATCAAATTATTCTCAATCGCCTTCCACTTGAAACCTCCAGAAGATGTCATGTATTAGTCTACTTGATCCAGGCATAGTAACTTAGCAACCTCTTGGACTGTATTCTCAATCTTTTATCTGAAATAAACTTTGTGAGGTTTGTGGGGGAAACTCAGGATTTAAGCATACTCTTCTATGGTAGGGGTCATGTCAATATCCCTAAAAGTAAAACAACAGTAGCTGGGATCCCAAAAGTGCATAAGGGCTTTGATTGCTGATATCTGAACCGGAATTTTCATCAAGTGAGCGATTCTTCCATATCTTACTTCAAACAACGCCTCATCTACAAACCTCATGATGGGCATAAGCTTTTTCATACTTTTTGTGGAGCAATAGATTTTGGTCATGTGTGGCAATCCATTGATTTTAGTTCTTGGGCAATCTCCCTCAATTATTTGTGTCATCTCAAATCTTTCCCCGTATTCCAAAAAGGTCATGGAAGTCATGGTCTTGGTCTGATAATTTCTTCAATTTATTTTAAAAAGGAATGAATTATTAAAGAGATTTTATCCTAGGTTCTAATATCATATGCAGGGTAAGTTTTCTATCTGGTCATAACAGGTCCATGAACTGCCTAATGACCACCTTAAGTGAAGGTGGTATGGGGGTTTACAAGAAATGGTTGGGGCACAGTGAGACCACCATTATCAGGTAAACACTCAGTTCATAGTTGAATGTTTCACAAATCTGAACCCCGATTGAAAATCATGAGGCAGACCGCTAATCCCCACCAAACTTAGAATTGGGTTTTTCAGGAAATAAAATGCATAATGAAATTTATTCAAACACAATGTTATGCTTAGACATAAATTAAAAGTACATGCTAAAGCAGTAAAAATGCATGTAAAAATAAATGAATCCATGTAAAAATAAATGAACTGGAGAATAAACAATCAAACAAACTTAGTCCAACAACGTCCCAAATGGAGTCGCCATCTGTTGTGACAACGATTTTTTTCGCGCTTCGCACCCCGCCATTCCCTGGAATTGGGGAGACAACGACGCGCGGTGAAAATGGGTAGTTTGTTTTATAGTCGCAAAATTATGACTATAATTATTACTATAATTATTACGAGTTGTCACCTAGTATTAAGGTTACTAAAATCTACTAGTCTGCGAGAGTTTTGGGTAAGGGGACTGGTTGTGCAAGGGGAAAGATGTATCACCCCCAGTGCACCCTACCTAAGGCAAGCTGCATTGTTGTTTGATTGTTTTCCTAAGTTTGATTGTTTTCCTAAGTTTGATTTTTATTTTATTTTTTCTAAAGTTGGATGTAGATCTCTCTTCGTGAGAGAATCTCTATCTCGTTAAGAGTTTGAAAGACTAACCAAAAGAATTTTACACTACATTAAAAAAACTTTTTTTTTGTTTGTGGGTATACTTTACAATGTAATTTTACACCGAGATAGCTAAGATAAATATATTTTTTATTTTTTGGTATTTTGGCCAAATTTCAAAGGATAATCATAAACCAGTTACGATATTCAATTTTCATTTTAAAATATGAGAAAGATGCAGCATATTGTTTTACGAAAAATTAACATGGAAAAATCTTAGAAATCGGTCGTATGCACAAAAACAAAAACATTTTTTGTTGGCCCAACCAAGATGGCTAAAGCCCAACTCTAATGGGCTAGGTTGGCCCCGGTCCAGCCAACTGGGCCGGGACGAGAGCAGCCCCGTCATGTCGTATTATATATATATATATTACACGCATCATGCAACGTGTAAAGTAAAAATAGTGGTCGATCGACCAACATGAGGGGCTCACCTGCCACTGGTGTCGGGTAAAGGAGATCGAGTTGGTTCTTCATGTCATGGTGACATCCGAAACGGAGGCCTGGGGTGGCCGGAGTAGGCGTTGAAAGAGGGCTAGACAACGTCACTGCCTCTGCTCGTGCTTACTGTTGCTGCTGCTCGTCGCCGAAGAAGATGATTTGTTTTCAAGTGGTGCCTCTAGCGTGGGGCTGAGGAAGGAGAGAGAGGGTCGTGGTGGTTGACTGGAGGTCTATTGTTACGCTGCCGAAGGAGGAGTTAAACCGGGGTATTGTAGTGTGGGGAGAGAGACGGAGAGGAGTTGCAGTGTTGAGGAAGGAGAGAGGGCTGACGGTTGCATGGCGAAGGAGATGATGAAGCTAGTGGTGGCTGGAAATAGAGATGGAGAAGAAGAGTTGGGCCTGCCGGTGCTGGGGAAGACGAAGTTGTTGTCCTGCACTGCACTCGGTTTTTCGAGTTTTTATTGTTTTTCTTGTCTCATTTGTTTCTGTAAATTTTCCTCCCCCTTGTCTAACTGATCTCTCCCCGTGACTATGTATTATTTCCACTTAGTTTTTTTTCAGTTTTCCAATCATTATCCCCCCCGTTTCAAATTTTTATGCTCCCTGTTCTCTATGTTTTTCTTTGCTTTTTTTTTCTACATGTTTCCCCCAAGTATTTCGTCTGTCCTCCCCTCCTTTTCTGTGTAACTTTGCTTCCTTTTATAGGCAACCTGCAACATGGTGAGTCATGGGAAGGGTGTCCAAAGTATGGGGTATTGAGTGTGAGAGTGAGAGTGGGTTGCAGGCATTGTGCAGCTGGTATGGCCAAGCATGGCTGCTGCCATGGCTTCGACAGTGCTCTCTTCTTCTCTTTAGTTTGTTAGTTTGAAATGGTGGTCAGCTAACCACCACGAGGGGCTCACCTGCCACTGCCACCAGGTAGAGGAGATCGAGTTAGTTCTTCATGTCATAGTGGCATCCAAAATGGAGGTCTGGGGTGGCCGGAGTAGGCGTTGAAAGAGGGATGGACAACGTCGCTGCCTCTGCTTGTTCTTACTGTTGTTGTTGCTTGTCGCCGGAGAAGATGATCTGTCTTCAAGTGGTGCCTCTAGCGTGGGGCTGAAGAAGGAGAGAGAGGGTCGTGGTGGTTAATTGGAGGTCTAGTGTTGCATTGCCGAAGGAGAAGTTGAACCGGGGTATTGCAGCGTGGGGAGAGAGAAGGAGAGGGATTGCAGGGGAGAGAGGAGTTGCAGCGTTGAGGAAGGAGAGAGGGCTGACTGTTGCGTGGCGAAGGAGATGATGGAGCTAGTGGTGGCAGGAAATAAAGATGGAGAAGAAGAGTTGGGCTTGCCGGTGCTAGGGAAGATGAAGTTGTTGGCCTGCACTACACTCGATTCTTCGTGTTTTTGTTGTTTTTCTTGTCTCATTTGTTTCTATAAATTTTCCTCCCCCTTGTTTAACTGATCTCTCCCCGTGACTATGTATTATTTCCACTCAGTTTTTTTTTCAGTTTCCCGATCATCGTTCACCCCTGTTTCAAAATTTTCTACTCCTTGTTCTTTGTGTTTTTCTCTGCATTTTTTTCTGCGTGTTTCCCCCTAGTATTTCGTCTCTCCTCCCCCCGCCCCTTTTTTGTGTAAATTTGCTTCCTTTTTATAGGCAATCTGCACCATGGTGAGGCATAGGAAGGGTGTCCAAAGTATGGTGTATTAAGTGTGAGAGTGAGAGTGGGTTGCATGGCATGGTGCAACTGGTATGGCCAAGCATGGTTGCTGCCATGGCTTTGGTAGTGTTCTCTTCTTCTTTTTGTTTTTTTTTAAAAATCAATAAGTTGTGATAAAAAAAAAGTTTTTTGATGGGAAAAACCAGGAAGAACAATATTTTTATCTTTAATGTTGACTTCCTATTTCACACGAAAAGTTTCATCACCGAAAATTTTGATCGTCTCAATTTAACCCACATTAAGCTTCCAAATATAGTTTCCTACCGATTAAGCCCTTTTAAAAATTAATTTGACCCATTTAAAGTATAATTAAGCCCTTGTGGTTAATTAAATCTTTTAACTAGTCTTTCAATTAATTCTGAAGTCATAATTACATTTTAAATTGGTCGGCAATTAAATCAAATTGACCCATAAAAATATAATTAGGTCTTTCGACTTAACTTTTATGCAGATTTATCAAATAATAAATTATTTTATCCTTGAATCTACATTTTCTTTCATTTCTGGGTAAAAAAAAAAGATACGACTGGGTTTTCAAAACTATCCAAAATTTTCATCTTAATTTTTCTGCTAACACCAGCCTCTTTTATTTTATTTTTATCATTTTTATTTTATTACGGGGAGTAACCAAAAATTGGGTTACAAATATTTTTATTATCAGGTAATTAAAATAATAATAAAATAATTATTTTTGAAAACACGTAATAATTCCTGGCTGACTTGGAATCATTTCAATGACATTAATCTCGAAAGCTATCGATATTAATTAATAATCTCATGATTGATTGATACAACATACAAGTACAGATTAGGTGGGTCCTCCTCCCTTTTCATGCTTTTAATATAAAACTTTATGAGCAAAAATACAGTCTCTTTCTCTGTGGAAGAACATGGAAGAAAAAACCAAGCTGAATTTAATTTTATTCTCTTAAGAAGAAGAGTGAGATATTTATTTAGCAATTACCTGTTGATTACTCCTTTATTTCCTCATCTAATATGTCTCTAATAAATAAATAGGCCTTCTCTCTCTCTCTCCAAGCCCATTTGTCGACTTCACTCTGCTCTTTATCTCAAGAAAAATAAACAATCCACTTCTGTTTTCAGATTCCAGACTTTGTCTAGATGTGTGGTAGAGTCTTATGGTATGGGTTTTGCTTTAATGGATCCGGGTATTGTTTATTTGTTTTCACTGTTCTGATTGCTTCTTTCTCTAAATGTAGAGCTGTAATTCCAGGGTTTATTCAGTTTGATTAAATCCTGTCATTTCTAGCTCCTATTTCTTCCCCTTTACCCTTTTTGTTGCTGAACTGTGATCCCCATCGTTTTGCATTAGTTACTTTACAATAAATCTCTCCAGTTTTAAATAAGTTTTTCAGTTTTATTTGTGTTTTCAGTTTTAGATTGTGGTTTGTTTCTCCTCTTTCTTTTCTTTTTCCTTTACTTCATAGTTGCATTTAAGCTTTAGAGTAGAGGGTGCTAGATTTGGTTAGATCATAGGGGATTGATTAGTAGGATAGATGAGCGTCTGATCCTTAAACCTTGTCAACCTTCACCTGACAGGTAAAACAGCTCTCAACTATATGCCATTTTACTTTCTATTTTTTATCTGTGAATGGTAATACTTTTTATATATATATGTTTGTGGTAATAATGTGAATAGACAATTAAAGGATATATATGTTGAAGTAGTCTAAATAAGCGAGCATTGTGCTGTGAGTGACTTGGGATTTTCTGGAAATTTAACAGGGTGAAAGGGTGGCCAAATGTATTAATTTTACTCCTCGACAAACGATGGTTTCATGTAGAGAATCTTCGCAAAATTGTCGCATTAGTGTAGTCAATAATATTTCATAGGCTTGGATTAAAGCTTTTTGGCTTTGACTTGAAGTGTTTCGTAATCTGCTTGGATTGCGTGTACATATTGCTGTATCAATCTCATGAATCAATGTTTGCTAGTGTACATTATTGTCTGTACTTCACCTTAGGTTTTAACTGCAATTCACTCTCCTCTTTTATTCGCTCTTTATGGTAGTTACCTTTTTCTCACTTGAAATGACCTGTTGATTTTTTTTTTAATCATCATTGTTCATCTGCTCAGACATATTCATGAGATGAGTAGCATGATGAATGATAGCGAGTACAGTAAGAGATCCAAGGGTTGTCAAGACTCGCCTGCAGCTGATGAAGTTAATGATGGGGGGATGGTGGGTGGAATGATCCCTTTGAAAAAAGGCCCATGGACCTCTGCAGAAGATGCTATTTTGATAGATTATGTCATGAAACATGGAGAGGGGAATTGGAATGCTGTCCAGAAGCACTCAGGGCTCTTCCGATGTGGAAAAAGCTGCCGTCTGCGATGGGCGAATCACCTACGACCAGATCTGAAGAAGGGTGCTTTCACCCCAGAGGAAGAGAACCGCATTGTGGAACTCCATGCTATGATGGGAAATAAATGGGCTCGAATGGCTGCAGAGGTTGGTAAACATGTTCCTGATTTGAAGATTTTTCTAATAAATATGTTTCCATTTCAATTTTTTAAGAAAAAATTATGTATGTGAATGGTATTGGTATGTCTAACTTCACTCATGGAACATAGCAATGGTCTGGTGTTCGAGTTTTTTAATGTGCACTGTATAGCAAATCTACAAATCAAGTGACATGGATATGGAAATGATAGGAACAGATATGCTTCTAAACATGTGTATATATGCAAACACTTGTTCAGAATACAAAACACATCCTCATACTTCATAAATTTGCCGGGTGTTTATTTTGAGTATACTTAGGCTCTGTTTGTTTCCCGGAATTTACTTTCCGGGAAACCACTTTCCAAACTTTCCTGTGTTTGTTTGTCTTTCGGAAAGTTGGTCAATGGAAAATACTTTCCGGGCAACGGAAAACACTTTCCAGTCAAAGAAAAATTTGGCTTGGTTTTCAGGAAAGTGTTTTCCGGAAAATTTGGGCGGAATACGTTTTCCGGAAGTTGTGAAAAATTTAGAAATGTCATAATTTGCTGATTATATCAAATTTGATCCTCAAACTTTTGATTGCTATATATAATTTGTTTTGAATATTTATTTTTCAATTCCATCTCTTAAAATTTAATTTTTATATTAATTTTGGTCCTTATTTTTATAATTGCTATTTGCTTTTTTCTTATCATTTTTTATTGAAATTTTTATATTAATTTTGGTCCTTATTTTTATAATTGCTATTTGCTTTTTTCTTATCATTTTTTATTGAAATTTTTATCTATCAAATTTGGTCCTCATTTTTTTTATTGTTACTTATTTTATTTGAAATAATTTATGAAATGTTAATTATTATTATTTTAATTTATTCACCTTTCATTTTTTTTAATTTTTTAGATTTGATCTCTATTATTTTGATTATTATTTATTTTATTTGAGATAATTTATGATTTTTTTTTTCAATTTCATTCTCATTCAACTTTTTAATTTGTAAGATTTGTTCCTCATTATTTTAATAAACTTGAAAAAAAAATTAATAATAAATTATTTTCCATAATACAAACAAACACTGGAAAGTGTTTTTCAGTTTATTTTCCATAACACTGCCAAACATCGGAATTCACTTTCCAGGAGTTAACTTTCCAAAAGGAAACCACTTTCCAGCAAACAAACGGGGCCTTAATTGCATGCATGATTTGATGGAACACCTTGTCTGTCTTTTTCCTCTTTCCATCTGTGTATGTGTGTGCATTCACGTTTGTGCGCAGTGCATGTGCATATATGATATAGGATGAGAAGAAACTGGAAGAGAGAGGAGGACTAGGGAGGGGAGGAGAAAAGAAAGGTGTGTACAATCAGAAAGTGGCACTAGAGGTATGAAAACTTGATGAGAGTTCTTCATTTGTTATCAATTATCAAAACGCTTCCTCAAAGGAGTGATCAATTATAAAAACGCTTCCTCAAAGGAGTGATCAATTTTTTTGCAGTCCTCAAGAAACCCTTCATAGTCCTTAAAAAACAAGTAAAAAAAGAGATTACTGATGTTAAAGAATTGCTAGGAAATGGAAGAAAATTAAATCAACTACTGTACAGAAAATAGAATTAAATACTTAGTTAAGAAGAAAAAAATACAAGCATAAAATTGTAAATTAACCTTCATTCATTCTCACCTCTTTTGAATGAGATGAGAATGTATACCAACAAATATGAGCAACAGGTTAATGTGGGCAGAGTGATTTAATGTAAATTTTGGCAGTCAGACAGATATCCATTCACTCTTTTCTTTTTCTAAGACATCTTAGTTACAATATCCAAAGATTTCCTTTTTTTCCCAATTTAATGCATGTTTCATTAAGCTTGATGATTCAGTCTAATTAGTTTTGGAGATATCTTCAGAGTGTGTAGTTTTTGAAGAATCCACACCATATCCATAAAACAAAATAGTGATAAAAAAAAGGTAGAGTGATTTCACTAGAAAAACTGTTTAATTTGTCTTGCAAAAATAGAGATGAATCTATAATCTATTCACTCGAGAGTTTGAGACTTGGTATATTAAAACACCTTGGTGTCTGAAATAGTTTGGAATCTTTCGTGTTTTGGCATTTGTATCTTTCCTTAATTACCATGTGATTTTCTTAGTTACAGAATCAAAAGTTCCTTTTTCCAATTTAATACACGTTTCATTAGGCTAAATGATTCACTTAATTAGCTTTAGAGATATCAGCAGAGTTCGTATTTCATCGAGGATCAACACCAGGTCCAAAAGAAACTTAGTGATTAATACGTGATTCCTTTTTCCTTTTTCCTTTTTGGTTTAGTGTCTTCTAAAGTAACTTATGTTTCAATTTTATTTTTTATTTATTTTTTGCAGAAGTATTAGAAAAGTTGTTTGTTGAATACATGCTCTTTGAGTCTTAGAAATGAGCTTCAAAAGAATCAAAACTTATATGAAAAATCCACATCATGCTACATGCATGGAAATATCCTGCTACTTGGTAAACTACAAGATTGTCTTCTGGTATATATGTTACATTGCTTATCCATTACCATCAATTAACCTCATCTCTTAGGACATTACTTTCCTTTGAAAGAGATGTTGCAGAGCCTTGCTTTTCTTTCTGCCTTCATAATTACCCCTGAGGCTCAGTTTGGGTTTCAGGACAAGAATCGCCTTTTATCACGAAATTACAATTTTATGATTAAATATATGCTTGAGTTTTTGTTTCAGTTTATTTCTCTGATATGTTGCCCACTCAGAATGTGCTAGGCTGGTAGTGTATTTCATTGTATGTTTAGCAAACTCCTATACAGGACAGCATTTAGGCAACCATGGGAGACATGATACAGGTTTCTTTCTCTGATATTTTCTTCAATACAAACAAACATAATCTCAAGCTCCAAGCTTTATTTTCTGTATTATGCTGCCATTTTATGTGCTATGATTTTCTTCCCCTTGTAGTTGCCTGGACGGACAGATAATGAGATAAAGAACTACTGGAATACTAGAATAAAGAGACTGCAACGTGCTGGTTTGCCAATCTATCCTCCTGATGTTTGCCTGCGATTATATAAGACAATTCAAGATGGTCAAAATATGGGCACATTGCAAACAGGAGACACATACAATCCTGAACTTATGCAGACTGACCATTTTAAGATTCCAGAAGCGGAATTCAAAAATCTGGAACTCAGTCGAGGTATCCCATCTTATTCATTGGGTCTTTTTGATACTTCTGCAAGCAGCATGCTGAAACAAGGCGTAGGTTCTTCTTATGGTAATGGTCCTGTGTTCCCAACAATGCATCCTGCCAAAGGCCCTAGAGAGTCACAGACCATATTCACTGGTATTGATGGTATTGTGGGCAGGGGATTGCCAGTCTTTGATCAATTAACAGATTATCCTTGTGGAAAGATTATAGAGCACTATGGGTTATCTTCCCCCTATGATCCTGATTTGAGCACCTATGACCAGCCATCATGGGATGTTCTTCCTGGTAGTCATGCCATATTAAATGACAACTCTTCTTCTGCTTCCGCGCCCATATGTGTGGCCATGAAGTTAGAGCTCCCTTCACTCCAATATTCAGAATCTCAACAAGATAGCTGGGGCACACCAGCTTCCCCGCTGCCTTCGCTTGATTCTGTTGATACTTTAATTCAGTCTCCTCCAACCAAGGAGATGTGGTCAGATGGTCAGTCATCAAGAAGTGGTGGTCTCTTGGACACAGTACTTTATGAATCACGAAATCTGAAAAACTCAAAGAAATGTTCTGGCCACCCAACTTCAGATGTTTCTGTCGCATTTGGTGAGATACATGGTTCACCCTTGAATAATCCCTCTGAAACAGAATGGGAAGTACATGCTGATCTTAAGTCTCCTTCAGGTCATTCAACATCCTCATTATTTAGCGAGTGTACTCCTGTCAGTGGAAACTCCTCAGATGGACGAGGTGAGAATATTTTAAGATAACATTAACTTTTTGGGATTTCCAGTTTTGCTAATGAGCTTTTACCTGTGTTTCTTGTAGCATATAATGTTAGGCCCGAGCCAGTTGATCAGGTTTTGATCCCATATGCTGAGGCAAGAAAATATCCCACTCAGACAGACTGCAACAAGCCAGATGTTTTGCTTGGCACAACCTGGTTTACACCCAGCAATAACTTCCATGAGGACCAGTTTTTTTCAGACTGATGATGTAGCCGCCGATCTTGGTGGAGATCAACCATGAACAGCGAGTGGTAGCAAACGTGTTATACGAGTTGTAACTGCGGCTGGGAAACGGACATTGCCCCTGTTGACTTTTAAATCATTTGAAATTTGATACTCCAGTAACCTCCTTTATAATCTGTTTGTTGTCATTCCTCAAAAGGCTCCCTGAGAATTTGTGACCTTCCTGATGTTTTGCTTGCGCGTTTGGTGTTCCATCTTATTAGGTGACCAATGCCAAATGAATGGAACATCCCTTCTTTCATTATCTTTATTAATTAGTGTCAGAATTAAGTTGTAAATTATGTTTCTGTAGGTGTTTTATTTTTTCAATTGAAACATAATATTTTGGTTTCAAAGTAATTCAGCGTGTTGTTTCGGGATTTATGTATATATGTATGATTAAATATATTAATTCAAAAAAAAATAGTTGAAATCTAAAAATAAAATTATTTAGAATTGTATAATTTAATTTAAAAGGACATAATAAAATGATTTTTCTGAACAAAATTATGAATATATATAATATTATGAGAATGTCATCATTAATTTTACAAGTTCATTACATTCTTTGATTACTTTGAAATTTTAACATAATATATATAAATATATTAAGAAATTTCTTGTAAAATTTCATTTTAATCTAATAGTTGGATTAGAAGATATAATTGATATTGTAAAATTATTCATAATTAACAATAACTAGTCGGTTGTTTTATTCTTCTTTTTTTTCAGTATTTATTTATGAATTGTGATTCATTAAAAACAACCACAATCACATCCTATCGGTTAGGTTCTTCTCTTCTATGAAAGTTATTTAACTATCATTTAGCAGTAAAGTTTTGTATTTGTAAATATATCAAAATAATTTATTTTATTTTTTAAAATTTATTTTTAATAAAATAAATTAAAAACACAATTGTACTGTAAAGTTAAATATTTAATTACCAACTAAAGCTTTGAAAAAGTGAGCCTGCCTTGAAATGAAAAACCCTTGCAATGACACTTTGAAACTGTTAAGGTATAGCTGGGTTGTTTTTTAAAATATTTTTTTATTTAGATTTGTATTAAAATAATATTTTTATTGTTTTTTAAAAAAAATTAATCAGTACATGAAAATGATCTAAAAATATTTTTTTAATTTAAAATCAAAGATAAAAAAATAAAAAATCAATTTTTTCAAAACTATTTTTGAAACTCATTACCAAACAGAACTATTATGAAATATACAAGGTATTAGGGTTCATTTGTAATAATTAATTTGATTTTTTATATATAAAAAAAAAACGGTGAATTCATTGTTCTTCTACACACATTTTTCACCATTTAAAATAACAAAAGAAAAAACATTTTAACTAGAGGTTGAGGGCATGGTTGTTTTTTTTAACTTTAATGAGAGTAAGACGGGTATTCGCTATTATTAGTATAGTAAATTATCATAAAGATCTTTAAAACTAATGCATTGTTAGGTGTAATTGGGGAATAAATATTATTTCAAGACAAAACTAAGTCTTTAATTGTTATAAATACATATTGGGACACTTGGATTTCTATTTAAATTGTATTTATATGTATTGAATGTCAATTACTCTTGAGCGACACTTGGATTTCCATAACCCTTGAGTTCATTTCATTCTCCTATAAATAGACCACTTGTCTTGTATTCCTTACACACACACACACACAACTTTGGAATAATAGAAGAACACATATTAAGCAACGTATTTCTCTCTTGTCTCTTTTGCTTATATATTGATGTTATGTCTATGTTCTTCTATGTTAATTATTTATCCTTTTTATAACAATTATATTGATGTTATGTCTATGTTCTTCTATGTTAATTATTTATCATTTTTTATAACATGTTATCAGCACAAAGCTCTAACCATCATATATCAATTTTAATATATTCGCTTTTCATTATTGTAATTTATTTTTTGCAAATTTTCTTTCACTATTATTCATAGAAAGAGATTATAGTTCCTGAAGAACGAATATTATAAGTTCCTGAAGAAATAAATAAATTAAAAATAGTTCCTGAAGAACTACTTCATAAGTTCCTGAAGAACTAATAAATTAAAAACAGTTCCTGAAGAACTAATAAATTAAATACAGTTCCTGAAGAACTAGTATTTCTATAGCTAAATAAATAGTAATCTGAAAGGACTGTTTTTATTTTCTTTTCTTTTATATTCATGATTTTATTTAATAATTTATTTCTTGTTTTCATAGATAAAGATAATGTCAAATCTGACGAAACTTGAATTTTCCACTCTCGATATCTCTGGAAATAATTATTTGTCATGGATCCTTGACGTCGAGATTCATCTAAAAGCCATGAATATTGGAGAGACCATCAAAGAAGGAAATAACACATCCCTGCAGGATCGTGAAAAAGCAATGATATTCATTCGTCACCATCTCTATGAAGGATTGAAAAGTGAATATCTCACAATAAAAGACCCTCTTGTTATGTGGCAAAATCTAAAGGAAAGATATGACCACCAAAAGTTTACCATACTTCCTCAAGCTCGTTATGATTGGTTGCACTTGAGGTTGCAAGATTTTAAATCAGTTAGTGAATATAATTCAGCTCTTTTTAAAATTACCTCACAGCTGAAATTGTGTGGTGAAAATATCACAGAAGACCAAATGTTAGAGAAAACTTTCTCTACTTTTCATGTCTTAAATAGTGTCCTACAGCAACAATATAGAAAGCGTAATTTCAAAAGGTACTCAGAATTAATTTCATGTCTTCTTGTGGCTGAACGGAATAATGAGCTTTTGATGAAAAATCATCAATCCCATCCTACAGGTTCTAAACCATTCCCTAAAATGAATGGAACCTTTGTCAAAAAGACAAGAAAGAACCAAGGATATAGGTATGAAAAAGGTCAATGGAAAAGAAGAAGAGATAATCCTTCTAAAAGTAACCCACCATACCACCAGAAGTGGAGACACAATGAACTCAACCAAGGAAAGGGCAAGAATTTGCATAAACCAGAAGATAATCCTTCTAAAAGCAACCCACCATACCACCAGAAGTGGAGACACAATGAACTCAACCAAGGAAAGGGCAAGAATTTGCATAAACCAGAAGATAATCCTTCTAAAAGCAACCCACCATACCACCAGAAGTGGAGACACAATGAACTCAACCAAGGAAAGGGCAAGAATTTGCATAAACCAGAAGATAAGTGTCATAGGTGTGGTATACATGGTCATTGGTCGCGTACACGTCGTACACCAAAACATCTTACAGATTTATATCAAGCCTCTCTGAAACAAAATATAGTTGAGACTAATTTCATTCATAAAGATGATTCTGAAAATCATAATGTCTGTATTGATGTCAATACTTATCTTGATGTTTCCGACTTGTTTGAAAACTCGGATAAGACAATCAGTCCCGTGGTTAAATCGGCCACGATTCGAACCGTGCTGAGCATTGCTATGATGAATGGATGGCCCCTTAAACAGATGGACGTAAACAATGTGTTTTTGCATGGTTCCTTGCAAGAAACTGTCTATATGACTCAGCCCCCCGGTTTTAAAGATCCTATCCATCCCAATTCTATGTGCAGATTGTAAAAGACCATTTACGACTTGAAGCAAGCCCCCAAGGCTTGGTATTCGTCTTTAAAACAGTGTATCATTGAAATTGGGTTCTTTACATCAAGGGCAGACCCATCTCTCTTTATCTACAATCGTGACTTAATTACATATTACATGCTTGTGTATGTTGATGATTTGGTTTTGGCATGAAATGATCAAGGATTCATAACTCAGGTGGTTCTTCGGCTTGGGACTCAATTGTCATTAAAAGACCTGGGCTCCCTTCACTTCTTCCTTGGTGTGGAAGTAGTGTCAACATCCACTGGAATCTTCCTCTCCCAACATAAATACATCAGGGAATTACTAGTCAGCACGTCCATGACTGATGCCAAAGATGTGTCCACCCCTCTATCAATGACTCAAACTCTCCGTTTGGCAGATGGTTCAGCAGCTATGGACTGCACTCTTTATCGACACCTCATTGGCAGCCTCCAATACTTGTCACTAACCCGACCAAATGTCTAATTTGTTGTCAACAAGTTGTCCCAATTCATGCACAAACCTATGGTCACTCATTGGTCTGCTGCTAAAAGATTACTGAGGTATCTCAAGAAGACTATCCTATTTGGCATCAACATCACAGCACAACTAGCTCCAACCCTCACAACCTTTGGTTATGCCGACTAGGCAGGCAATGTTGATGACAGAACCTCCACGACAACCTATATTACCTTCCTGGGGGTAATCTCATCTCATGGAAATCCAACAAGCAAAAACTTGTGGCTTAGTCCAGCACTGAGACCGAGTATAGAGCTCTTGCTTCAGGAGCATCTGAAACACTATGGCTACTACCACTTCTTCAGGAGCTTGGCTTTCCACTGAAACAGCCTCCCACTCTCCTCTGTGATAATATCAGAGCAACCCATCTGAGTTTCAACCCAGTTCAACACTCTCGCATGAAGCATATTCAAGTTGACCTCCATTTTGTTCGTGATCATGTTCAGTAGGAGACACTCAGTGTTAGTCATGTACACACTCAAGATCAACTAGCAGACTTGTTGTCCAAACCTCTTTCCCGTGAACGCACTGCCTTCCTACGAGACAAAATTGGTCTTTCCGATGGAAGCCCATTTTTGCGGGGGCGTATTAAGGAAAGTGAGTGAATGCATAAATAACAGCAGCATAATATCAGCAACTCTGTAACATCTATATATAGGGCAATCTACTGAGATACATGTGTGTGAAAATAATTCAAATCAATAATACAACATAAAGGCATAATCTTGCATTTTTGTGTTATTCAATAGTATCTTCTATTTTGAAAAGAAAAAAAAAACTCACAGGTTCTTTTAGACTCTGTTAGGTTTTTTCTTAATTAAAAATTATAATTATTCAGTGATTTATTATGGATGTAGACTTAATGAATTGTGAATTATAATAGTCTTATTATGTTTCTTTTTATTTAAAGTTTTAGTTAACTAAGTGTTTTTTAGAAGTTGTTTTGGTTTTCTGTAACTTTTTTTTTATTTTTTTTTTATAAAAATGAAAAGAGAGAGAAGGTGGAAGAATATAAGAAGATGTTTGAGGACCCTACGAATCCTGAAAGAAAAGGTAAAAAAAAAAAGGGTGAGGAAGGATTAAATATTCTCAGTCCTTTCTACAAGGTTAGATGAAAGGAACATATGGATTTTTAAGTATTATTATGTCGTGATTTCATGTTCCTCATTTGCAGTTTAGCTTTGCATATTTTATTTTAGTTGTTTGGTTTTTCCTTGCCTTTCCTCTTTTTCTTGATAGGATAGGATGGGGTGATAGGATTTATGAGTTATCATGGATGTTAGAGGATATATTGGTGGGCATGAAGAATCAAAGATAAATATGTTTTATTTTAAGTATTTCATTACCATTTCTTTTTTTTTTGAATTTAACATGTTTATAAATTTATCTTCTTCTTTTTTTGTCTCAAGTTGGATGATATGCCCATGAAATATTTTTTTTTTAAATGGTCTTTTTTTTTTTGTCAAATTCGACCCTTGTTTTTTATCATTATTGTTTTTTTCAATTTCATCCCTTAACATTGAGTTGGTTTTGACATTTTTTTTTCTTTCTATAAGGCAATCCTAATTTGAAAACCTAAGTTACGAGTTTGAAAGTTTAATCATGGTTGACTTGGGTAATTTTTTGTAGTTATTTTTAAAACAATTATCCTTTAATATTTAGTTGGTCGGTAAATGAATTCTGTAATTTTCTTTATATATTTTCAATGAGGTTTTAATGATCTTATGATTTAGGTTGCAAGGTTGACATATTAACTTGGATTGTCTATTTTTTTAATAAAAAAAACAATTGGATTTTTTTTTCCTATTTTGTCCTTTAACATTGATTTGATAGTAATTAAGCTTTATAATTATTATTTTATTTCTTATATAGAGTTATCTTAATCTTATGATTTGGATCATGGTTCAGAGGCTAACCTAGATACTGTAAGAGTCTTTTTTATTGTTTTGTTAATTATTCAATTTCATCTTTTAATATTTAAGATGGTTAGGAATCAAGTTTTGAAAATTTTTTTCACTAGTTTTCTTTGAGATTATATTTTTCATATTAAGTTGGTTAAGAAACGGACTTCATTTTTTTTTTCATTTGTTTTATATGGGATTTTCCATTGTTATGATCAAATGAGCTTCATAGTTTTATTCAAGTTGATTCATGTCACTTCGTTTTCATTTCATATGTTATACCATTTTTATATTTTTTAATATTTTGTATTTAATATTGACTTAATTAAAATTAAAATTTTATAAATTATTTGATTTAATTTATATAATATTACCATGGTTTTATTATTTTATCCTCAATTGATTAAATATGTTAGCTGGAGTCGTAGCTAGTTAATCAAATAAACTCATATCTCATTATTAAAAAACATTAATGTTTAAAATTATATAATTTAATGATATATTGAATTTTAAGTTCACAATTTGATTTTTATAAAATAGATTAATAATATCTTTATATTATATTTGAAAAATTGATCTAACAGATTGCATGACAAGCTTGATAATTTAGAAATAATAAAAACCCCATAAGGTTTGGGCAGGCAGTCGAATGTTGAACAAATGGTAACGAGCCCAAGTGGCAAAAGCCCACTGGTCGGTGTTGAGAACAAACTCGAAAAGTCTGACGCGACAACATTTTTTTCCCCGTCCTTTTGGCTGGGTTCCTCTGTTTTTCTGATTCAAAGCGCCAGCCAACCAGATCTCGTGAAGTTCCAAATCCTATACCTCGAGGTATCATTATCATTATTTTCATTAATTAATTATTTACTCATTTTCTTAATTTTTATTTCTTACATTGTTGATTGATTATATAAGTGACATGAGTGACTGGTTGTCTTGTTGAGGGATTTTAAACCCTTGTTGGTTAGCGAGAGGAGGGGAAATTTATGAAAATGAAAATCCTACAGGAGGTTTATTTTTTTGTGGGTTTTACATAAATTCTGGGTTTCTCTTAAAAGTTTTGAGGTTTAAAAAAGGAATAAGAAAAACAGTTTTTGAATTGCTAGGTTTTATGGGTGAGCTTTGTATATTCATTAGTATTGTTGATTTTTTGAAGGAGGACATGAGATACCTTTCTTTATGGAAAAATGGTGGATATTAAGATAACAAGTGTTTTAGGGTTTTGGGAGTTGTTCAGTGATATTGGGTTTTGCTTACTTTTTTTAATGTGGAGATGAGCCCTGATATCTTGTTCGTTTCTAAAGCAAAACGAGTTTGGGGTTAAGTGTTTGGTGGTGAATGGGTATTCAAACAATGGCATCTCAAAGAAATGGCCAGCAGTCTCATCTACAGCCGTATCAGTTGACGAGGCAAAACTCATGGTATAACCTCACTCTCAATGAAGTTGAAAACCAATTAGGAAATTTAGGGAAGCCCTTGGGTAGCATGAACCTTGACGAACTTCTTAAAAATTTATGGAGCACTGGAGCTAATCAATCCGTGGGAATGGATAGTGAAAGTACTTCAATGTCATCTCTCCAACATCAGGCTAGTTTCACATTGGCCAGGGCATTGAGTGGGAAGACAGTGGATCAAGTCTGGAAAGATATTCAACAAGGGCAGAAGAAGAGGTTTCGCGAGGAGATGAAAGTTCAGGAAAGAGAGCAGACTCTTGGTGAAATGACTTTGGAGGATTTCTTGGTACAAGCAGGACTTTTTGCCAAAGCAACTATAAGCCCTTCTTTGGATTTGGTTACTGTTGATGCAGTGACCCCACAGAGTTGTTCACAGAAAATGGTCCTTTCATCATCCCCATCAACAAGCACATTATCTGATACTACGACGTCAGGACGTAAAAGAGATACCCCAGATGTACTTGAGAAGAGTATTGAGAGGAGGCTCAAGAGAAAAATCAAGAACAGGGAATCTGCTGCTCGTTCACGAGCTAGAAAACAGGTAGGGGTTTTACTATACTGTAGCCATCTTTTTGCTTCCCCGTGTCCTTAAAACTTAATTTGCAAGCATGCAGGCCTATCATAACGAGCTGGCGAGCAAGGTTTCACATTTAGAGGAGGAGAATATAAAGCTCAAGAAAGAGAAGGTAGGAAGGATATTTCATTTTTATCAGTTTGCCTTTTCTTTTTCTATTATTAACACATGTCAACCACTGTTAGAGGGAACATGAAAAGAAATGGCCTCATGACTAAATTAGAACTAGTGTTTCAAACTTTTAATTTGTGTTTCGCGTCAGTTCAGATCATTATGTATTCTGAACTATTTCAATGGAGATTATGCTCCCGGTAGAGAGGACTAGCTAGTGATGATATTTGATCTTGATCTTAACTGTTAGGAGTAAGGGATAGGTAAGTTGACAGTAAACACCATACTTTTTCCACTTCTAGATATGGCTGAGAAAGTGCATGTTGTTGGGTGCTGGTCCTTCTAATTCTACGGAATTGTTTTGGTGTTTCTTGTTGTGTTAATTATGGAAAAAAAATCTTGTTTTGTCATATAATGGTCAATTTGACCATAAAAATTGAATAGCAACATCCAGTGTTTTTCAATTTGTGAGAAAAAGAGTTATGTCACTTTTTTTAGCTAAATGACATAATGATTGTTTAGAATTCCGGCTTATGCTTAGGATTTGTTCGATCAAGGGAGACATTGCTGCTGGTAGTTAAATGCTATGATAATTCAAAAAAAAATCCAAAAAATATGCTTCGCAAGATTGTTGATTAATCTAATCCAGGTGTGACTCCTAAGAACTGCAGGTTTCGGTGTGATGCTTAGATTGTCCTTCTGTTCATTCATTATACACGATTAATCTTCTACCATAAAACCTAGAAGTATATCAGATTTAAGCCTGCTTTTCCCTCGATGACATCCCAGTTAACTTACTGTCCACAGGCCCTGAACTCAAACCCAACAGCCAGTGCTGTTTTTTTGGGAATTGGAGTTTGTCTGGTCTTTTTCTAGATCTTCCACCTGGTTGAGGGACGTGGTTATACTTTGCTACGCATTTTTCATTTGGCCGAATGATTTATTCAGCCAAGTAGGGCAGTAATTAAATAATACTCTCTTGGGACTTCTTACATGCGTGTAGAATGTTCACTTTTGGGGCAGAATCTCGTTTTCTGTTTGTGGCAAGTGCTGTAATTTATAATGCCAACCAGAGTACATAAAATGTTCTAGCAAATAGTGTGTTTACAGAGTATTTGAATTTGAGTATAGACAAATCTTACTCCACAAGTCTAATATCACTCAAATATTAGCTTTTGACTTGTTTACAAAACATTATCTTTGTTGTTATAAGAAACCTGGAAGTGGATTGAAGTAGTCAAATTTTGTTTTCTGCATTTATGAATTATGGCATCATAGACTGATCTAGGGTAGTTCTGTCTAAGTTGAATGAGTAAGTAAATGGTTTTGCTCTATAAACGTTTGCATCCTGATGTTTCTCTCTTTTCATTTCTGTTTCTAGGAATTTGAGAAGAGGTTTCCAATTGAACCACCACCTGAACAAAAATATCAGCTTAGAAGAACAAGTTCTACTTCTTTCTGACATCACATCTCTCTGTGTGAGTTTTTTAGCTCATCAAGTGTTAGTGTAGCCTCTTGGATTTAAGTGTAAAATGCTGTGGGAATTTATCAAAAGGCTGCTTTGCTTCACCTCTGGCACTACTGTTGTGGTTCCACCTTGCCCGCCATTTCCTTTCACTCTTACGTGCCTTGGTATTTTATGCAGCACCAAATGTGCTGTGTTTATAGCTTCATATGTCAGGCTCCGGTTTGTGTTGCTAGAAAATGAAAGTTGAGACAGAATTGTGTCCGATCCGTGCATTAGGTTTTCCATAACCCAATTTTGGTTTCCCTCTAAATTATCTTTTCCTTTTAAAAATATAAAACATGAAAAAATAAAATTAAAATGAAAAATGAAAAAATGAAAAATAAATAAGATTGGTAGCTTGGTTAGAACAAGTTGAAAATAATTTTAAATGCATGGAGATACCAAACTAAGATTTTAGATAAAATTGGAAGTCTAATTGCACCCTACGTTTATTCAATAACTATCGAATGAATTTGTAAAAAAAGTGATGACATGGTTAGACTTTAAATAAACTAATTTGATTTAATTATGAGTCTAATTAAAGATTTGAATAAGTTTAAGAATTAATATGGTTAAATGAAAAGAATGAATTAGTTTCAAATGTATGAGGGCTAAAATGGAATTAAAAATGTGTAAATAGGTTTGGGGGCATAGCAAAACGATTTTGTTTTAACTTAAATGAAACAGTGTGTTTTGTACAAAACAATCTCATTTTGTTTAAAGCTAATGTAGAAAAAGAAACGATTATCATCGGCTTTGTATTCCACTTGAAAGTTACAACACCCATTTTACCACATAAAAACACCATCAACACTGTATTTCATCCAAAAAAAATATAATTATGAGGAGCATCTCAACCACCATTTTGTCTTCTCCATTAGCTCATAATAGCAACAATAATGCAATACTCCCTCAACATTCATGTCGGGATCCAGTCACAAAAAAACTCTCGAGTAGTAGCAAACTCTCCCGAGCATCAAAGATTTAACCATCCAAACAGTACTTTGGCAAGTTGGTTTCAACATTGGACCGACATCATCTACTCCAACAAGTTATCTTTTATTTGCTGTAGTTATTTGTTTTTTTGTTCTATGAGATGGGAAGTTATCATATGTTGAGACAATTTTAGTTACTACATATATATGATTAGCTTCAAATAAAACAATAAATGTGGGTCGATAAGGGTATAATAAGGCTTATAATAATAACATAATCTGTATATAAAGAATGCATTTTTATTGTTGATTCTGCATAATTTTTCATCAGTTTTGTCAACTTTATATGTATGTATGCATGCATGCATGTATATATGTATGTATATGTATATGCTTAAAGTAACCTTGTTAGTTGGTTATTGTTTACTATTTTTTCTCAATGCAAAATAATCTTATATGTTAAGGTATTAGTTATGTAAGAGTTATACACAAATTTTGGTTTATGAAGAAATTATTATGCAAAAAAGGCATTTGTTTTGTTGTTTATTGATCGAGCCTATTAGTTTTAAAAAGCAAATTTGATGGTGTTTTTTTCTTTTTCATTTGAAGTCCATTTGTTTTTATACCAATTCATAAGGGCATCTATTCTAGTTGAGTCTGATTAGCTAGGTTAGGTTTTTATTGAAGATAAAATAAAAGCTTTTGGGTTGCCCGCCATCCTAATAAACATGGAATTAGGCCTCTGATCCAATGCGTTCAACACATAGGCTGGACCGAGCCCAACCCAATCTCAAGGGCTTGTTTGACTCACTCTAATTTTGTCATAGATTTTCCTTTTTTATTATGGCGTGCTTGCCGAAGAATACCTTAAAAAATTTCTAATGACTTTTTTTTTTACTAAGGATGACAAGCATGCCATATAACCTTCTCCGTTAGCAATATATTGCTATTATTTTAGTCTTCACCAAAACAGACCTTAAGAACTTCAAAAAATTATGAAAAAATCTAGGGACTTTAATGGGTCTTTCAATTCTTTTTCTAATAATTTTGCTTGGTATTGGGTAAGATATTTACACTATAAGATATGGACCTAATATTAAAAATTCCTTATTTTCTCTATTTTTTTAAAATAGAATTTTAAAATATATCTTGTTTTTGTGCATAAAGCCAAATCCTAAAGTTTGTTTTTATTGTATATTTTAGAAAAAAAACTAAAAAAAAAATGTATTTTTATCATGTTTTAAAAATACAAAGTGGATATCGTAGTCTATTAGGACTTCACCAAAATTTTAAAAATAACATATTAATTTGTTTAATCAATATTTGGGGTATGAATTTTACAATACAATACAAATTTTTTATATTAAATTAATTGAATTGATAATAGTAAATATTAGAAATTAGTTGTATACTTTATTATTTAAGAATATAAAATTATATTGTAAAATATATCCTTAAATATTAAAGATACAAAATAAAAAATAAATACAATGATAAAATTTAAGTATGAGAAAGTTTATGATTTAACCCAATACGATGGACATTGACCATGAAGAGGGATATATCTTGAACCTTAAATGAGATAAACAAATAGAAACATGACTTAAAATAACAAGTAATCAACAATACATAAGTAAAGCGCACTACTAATGATACGTCTTTTCATTACACAACTAGTTCTTTTATTTAGATTCTCTTAGACCATAGGCTTTCTAATGACCATGTTGTTGGGTTACTTTTCATTACACAACTAGTTCTTTTATTTAGATTCTCTTAGACCATAGGCTTTCTAATGACCATGTTGTTGGGTTACGAGTCTTTCTAAAATCATAATTTTATGATTAATCTCAAAGCCCCTTTAATTCCTAGAAAAATGTTTGTCATTAGATGTCGAGTTCACCATGACAAGATGACAACTCTATTGGGAGTCTAGTTGGATTAAGCTTTGTTGTTTTTTTATGATTGTTTTCTTGTTTATTTTATTGGTTTGTATTATCTATTTTTAATTTTTATCTTTTTACAAAATTTTGATGCATCAATACATCAAGTATGAATTATTGCCTTGACACATTAATTTTGAGAATAAATTTCAGGTTAGGTGGGGATGTACCAATCTACCTCATGTTTTTTAGTTGGGGTTCAAAATTCATGAAACAACCAACTATAAGTCAAATGTTTACTTGGCAATGATTGTAACATTGTTCCCTAACCATGTTTTATAAACCCCTCATGATGCCTTCATGAAAGGTGGTCACTAGACAAACCTCAAATCATTTTGACACTAGGTAGTAAACATACATTTTATATATGTTGACCATAGGTGATATATTAAATATTTATAATATCTTGTATTTTGATGATAATAATTAAGTGGAAAATGGACTAATGATATAATTAGATGATATTAAGTTTAAATAGGTTTTATATGAAAATCACATCAACAAGGATATAATGAATATGCATCAAAAAGTTCAAAATATAAAGAAAGTTAAGACTTAACTATTAAAGATTCATTTTAGATCTTATTGATAAATATTTATAATTTACACATATCAAGATAAAATGAACTCAAACATTTTACATTGCATGAATAAATAGGATTGATACACATTTTAATCATTTCAAGTTTCACCAAGTTTGAAATTCAAAAAACTGGTTTTTAATCTAAATTGGTCGACTACTACAATATACCAAGTAAAACGATCAATTGTTGTTCATCTGTGATGAACACTTGAGAAACTTATAAAAATTGGTTAGCATAATGATACTTATTTCTATTTATTGATATTCTTGAGGTTCAAAGTAGATCTCTCTTCATGAGAGAGTCTCTACCTTATTATATAAAAAACTTAACTATTCCAAAGTCCAAATTTTAGCACAACATATATTGTCTTTTTAAAATCTAAGGATATACTTTACAATATAATTTTACACGACAATATTTAAAGTTTACAACTAAAAAAAATGAACAAAATGATTGTTGAAAGATTTTTTATATTTTGGCTGAATTCTAACGGATAATCATAAACTAATTACGATATCTATTTTTCATTTTAAAACATGAGAAAATGAATTTTGTTGTGTTTCTTTTGTGAAAATATACTCAAAAAACAAATATTAGGATTCAGTCGTATGCATGGAAAGAAAACACATTTTTTTATATTTTTAAAATAAGTTTTTTTTTGGAAATTTTTTGAGGAGAAAAATCATTTTTTTTATACCAAGTTCATATACTTCAACATAAATCTACGAACCAATATTGAACAAAAATTGGTGAAAAATATAAGATGAAATTACAAAAATTTTATTTTATTTTAATTCTTTTCGGGCTGGGTCGAGTTCAACCCAAAGGCTTAGTTTGGGTCATCACATCCCTAAAAAAAAAGAAAAAAAAAGAACAATGCATTGTTAATTAATTCACTGTGCATTATTCACTTATTATGTGAATTGGGTTGATGAGTAGATGGTTTTGGGTGAAAAAAATATAGAATTTACCTTGCCCCTCCAAAGGCAAGCGGTGGCCGAAATTGCTTATAGTATTGCAGGGAAGACTTTAAATGATTGATGAAGTTGTTGACATCGCTAGAAAATTAAATTTAACCAATTGACTTGATAAAAATTATAGTTGGTGCATGCTCATTATGTGTTTGTGAGTGGGTGGTATTTGTGTCATTTTGATAATACATGCAATGCCACTTCATAGCCAAACCTGAGCTTATATTGTGTTTTTGGAATCAACATGTCATTTTCCTTTTATATGGTGACCAAGTTGTCATCTATGGACAACACCTCCCTTTTGTTTTTATCTTACTTTAGATAAAACGAGATGGTTTGCCCGCGCGCTACGCTGGGCTTTTTTATATGTAGAAAATTAATTAATTTTTTACGTGTTGTAATTTTTTTAAAATTATTTTTAACATTAGCACATCAAAATCATGTAGAAACATTTTTTTTGTAATTTAAAATTTGTTCAAAAGCGATTTCTAAACGCGTTACCAAACACTCCTGTCATCTCTCACCATAATAATAGTTCAATCCACTTTTTTTAAATAGTAATGAACAACAAAAATCACAATTCAAATCACTGTTTATTACTGTTTGAAATTGCGATCTCTTTTGGCTATGTACAAAATAATAGTCATGGTGCACGTAAGCTAGCTTGGACATTCTAGTTATAAAAAAATTTTATAAGTTGAAAAAAAAACAATGTCCAAGGATTATTCGTGGCACGTGCAACCAACCCCGGTAAAAAAAATATATATATGTGAGGAAAAAATTGTGGTGCGTGTAAACTGACCCGGACACCGCGAGTATCAAAAAAACCAAAAAAAAATAAGCTTGAAAAAAAGAAGAGGAAAACACATTTTCAAACATTAATAAACATTGAAAATTGTAAAAAAAACTCAGTTCAGAGATTTATTGTGATGCGCATAAGCTGACCCAGACACTCCAATTATAAAAAAAATGACTGAAAAAAAAGAAGCCTGAAAAAAAGAAGAGGAAAACACATTTTCAAACATTAATAAACAGTGAAAATTGTCAAAAAAAATTAAGTTCAGAGATTTATTGTGATGCGCATAAGCTGACCCGGACACTCCAGTTATAAAAAAAATGAATTAAAAAAAAACATTTCAAACACTTATGAATAGTAGAAAACACTATTCTTTACTCAAAAATCATTTTCGGTGGCAAGGGGACTCGAACTCCAGCAACCTGCCATGTGACTTCTTTTTTCAGTTGTAGGATCCAAATAATTATAATATCTTATATTTTTAACTACTCCAAAAGGTTGTTGTCACAGAGATTTGAGCTCCCGCGCCCCGCTTTGCCTGGGCACACTCCTACCACCCAGCCAAGCAACTTCTTTAGTCAGTGGTAGGATACAAATAATAATAATATAATTTTGATATTTAATTATTCCAAAAATTCCAACTTCTTTAGCTATAGAGATTCGAACTCCCCCCCCCTAAGGTGCAGTCTAACCACCAGGCCAAGCGATTTATTTGTTTAGTTGTAGTGTACAAATAATAAAAATATGATTGAGTAATTTGAGTGCTCTCGTCCACAGTGATTTGTGTCAAGGTGAATAGTGCAAAACAGTATTATTTTAACTTATAGAAGAAATTTATAAGTGGAAAAAAAATAAAAATGTTAAAAATGGGTCAAAGGATTATTCGTGACGCGTGTAAGCTACCTCGGTTATAAAAGAAATGTACAAGCGGGAAAAAAATCGTGGTGTGCGTAAACTGAGCCATACAACAAATAAAAAATAAAATAAATGAAAAAAATTAAAAATTATTGACTGGGAAAAAATCAATTGACTTGAAAATAATTTTTTTTATCACACTACGTCGTGGGCTGATTAAGAAGTTTTTATAATTGTTGGGACTTAGGATGAAAGAAATTAATACGATATGTTGGTCCAAAATTAAAATATAATATTTATATATGCAAAATTCATTATAATAAAATAGATCACCATGCCCTATTATAAAAAAACAACATCGACGTCTTTACATCTAAAATTATCATTGTTATTACTATCAAAACAATAAAAATTATCAAATTATCCCGAGAGAAAAAACACTGAAAAACATTAATAAAACAGTAAGTAAGGAAAATAACTGAAATTATTATTATTGGTGTTGTTGTTATTATTATTATCGTGTGAATAATGAAAAAAAACCTAAAAAAATCATAATAATTTTAACATAAAATCAAGCAAAAAAATAAAATAAAATTTATGAGGTAAAAAAAATTCCATTTGATTTGAAAATAATAATAATAATAATAATAATAATAATAATAATAATAATAAAAGAAAGAACACATAAAATAAATGAAAAAAAATTAAAGACTAAAAACCAATTATTGTTGAAAAAACCAATTATTAATAAATAAATAAATAAATATTACTATCAAATCAATTCAAAGCAATTGAACAAAATTGCGTTGTTGAGATTCGAACTCCCGCGCCGCGCCACAAATCGATGTTCGTTGTAACCGTTCAGCCAAGGACTTGTTGTTGTTCACGGATTAAGGCAACTATGCACCTAAAGGGTAATTAGGTGTAAATACAATAACTAATGCAATTTTAAAATTAATTACTTTAAAGTAAAGAGATAAGAGAGAGAGATTGTTAACTCGGTTTTTAACGTGGTTCGGCAAGCCTACATCCACGACTCAAGTACCAACCCGTACTTGAGTATTGTACTCTCTTACTAGTCCAAGTAACAAGATTACAATTCTCGCTTGATGAATCCACACCAAGACTTTTTCATCACTTGAAGATATGCTCTCTTCAAGATTTTCCTTCTTCCCACTTTAAGATGTACCTTCTTCAAGATTTTTCCTTGGTGATGCTCCCTCACCAATATCAAGAGTTTTATACTCAACTCTCAAGAGTTTTACAATGATTGTTTTTGTAAAACAACAATACACTCTTAATAGTGTAGATATTACAAATGAAGATCTATGATCTCTTTATCTCACTTAATAGCACTTAGAATATTTGAAGATGTTTAAGTGTAGTGAGAATGAGAAATACTCTTTGTGTTAGGATATGAAGATTTAAACACAAATATGAGTATTAATGAGGATTGATGATATGAAGGTGTTTATGCACTACTAATTGCCTCCCTATATGATATAGAAGTTATGTGTTATTAGTTTTGCAATTAAGAGACCTATTTATAAGTTTCTAAAAGAAACTAGCTGTTTATAGTCATTTTAATGCAACTATCATATCAAGCGGTCGACCAGTTCACAACGGATAAATCAAGCGGTCGACCGGTTCAGCTCAAAAGGCAATTTATCTTCCAAGCGGTCGACCAGTTCACAACGGATAAATCAAGCGGTCGACCGGTTCAGCTCAAAAGGCAATTTATCTTCCAAGCGGTCGACCAGTTTACTTGGTAACTCAAGCGATCGACCGGTTCATGCAAAAAGGAAATTTTGACAAATTATCTTTTCTGAATTTCTTGAACCGATTGATTATGACTTAAACCTATAATCATCAAATCCTTTTAATGCATGCAATGTGAAGTGTGTGAGTTCATTTTAATTTGTGCTATCAAGTTAGAAATAGAGATTTACATAAAGCACTAAAATGAACACTTATTCTAAGTCTTCACTTGCTTGCATATTGGACTTCCTGGAGTGATTTCTTCGTGTACTCCATTATGCTTGTTGATGTATTCTTTGTATAATACCTGTTTATAGTTTAATCTCATCCAAGCATATTATTAGTCTATTTTCTTTTTATTGTTATCATTAAAATATATAAAGCATACAAAGTATGACATTATATGTCAACACTTGTTTGTGCATATATTGGATACAAATAATAATAATAATATTAATTAATAAAATAAATGTTCCAAAAGGATAGTTTTTAGTGGGATTCGAACTCGCGTGCCCAACGTCGTTTGGGCGCGCTGTAACCACTCGCCCGAGTGCCTTCTTTGATCATCTGTAGTATTCAAATGATAATATTATGATAAAGTAATAAAAATGTTCAAGTTCATAGTGCTTATGAGTGTAGATGAACAGTGAGAAGTGCACAGTAAAACCACGATCTGATTTAGCTTATAAGATAATGAATTATTGTCCTCTTTGTTTTGCAAT
>CM063596.1:1654253-1728608 GCA_032356905.1 Salix exigua
TACAAAACAAAAGGGAGGTGTTGTCCATCGATGACAACTTGGTCAACATATAAAAGGAAAATGACATGTTGATTCCAAAAACACAATAGAAGCTCAGGTTTGGCTATCAAGTGGCATTGCATGTATTATCAAAATGGCACAAACACCACCCACTCACAGACACATAATGAGAATGCATTGGTTAAATTTAATTTTCTAGCGATGTCAACAACTTCATCAATCATTCAAAGTCTTCCTGCAATACTATAAGCAATTTCGGCCACCTCTTGCCTTTGGAAGGGCAAGGTAAATTCTATATTTTTCCACCCAAAACCATCTACTCATCAATCCCATTCACATAATAAGTGAATAATGCACGATGAATTAATTAACAATGCATTGTTCACTTTTTTTTCTTTTAGGGATGTGATGACCCAAACTAAGCCCTTTGGGTTGAACTCGACCCAACTTAAAAGAATTAAAATAAAAAAATTGTGATTTCATCTTATATTTTTCACCAATTTTTGGTCAATATTGGTCTGTAGATTTATGTTGAAGTATATGAACTTGGTATAAAAAATATGATTTTTCTCCTCAAAAAATTCCAAAAACAATTATTTTAAAAATATAAAAATGTGTTTTCTTTTCATGCATATGATCGAATCCTAATGTTTGTTTTTTAGTATATTTCACAAAAGAAACACAACAAAATTCATTATCTCATGTTTTAAAATGAAAAATAGATATCGTAATCGCTTTATGATTATCCGTTAGAATTCAACCAAAATATAAAAACCTTTCAACAATCTGTTGACATATAATATCACACTTATATGCTTTATATATTTTGATGATAACAATAAAAAAAAAATGGACTAATAATATGCTTGGATGAGATTAAGTTATAAACAGGTATTATACAAAGAATACATCAACAAGCATAATGGAGTACACGAAGATATCACTCCAGGAAGTCCAAGATGCAAGCAAGTGAAGACTTAAAATAAATGTGCTTTATGTAAATCTCAATTTCTAACTTTATAGCACAAATTAAAATGAACTCACACACTTCACATTGCATGCATTAAAGGGTTTGATGATTATAGGTTTAAGTCATAATCAATCGGTTCAAGAAATTCAGAAAAGATAATTTGTCAAAATTGCCTTTCTGCATGAACCGGTCGACCGCTTGGAAGACAAATTGCCTTTTGAGCTGAACCGGTCGACCGCTTGATTTATCCGTTGTGAACCGGTCGACCACTTGATATGATGTTGCATTAAAACGGCTAGTTTCTTTTAGAAACTTATAAATAGACCTCTTAATTGCAAATCTAAAAACACACAACTTCTATATCTTATAGTGAGGCAATTAGTAATGCATAAACACCTTCATATCATCAATCCTCATTAATACTCATATTTGTGTTTAAATCTTCATATCCTAACACAAAGAGTATTTCTCATTCTCACTACACTTAAACACCTTCAAACATTCTAAGTGCTATTAAGTGAGATAAAGAGATCATAGATCTTCATTTGTAATATCCACACTATTGAGAGTGTTTTTTTGTATTTCAAATACAATCATTGTAAAACTCTTGAGAGTTGAGTATAAAACTCTTGATATTGGTGAGGGAACATCACCAAGGAAAAATCTTGAAGAGGGTACATCTTCAAGTGGGAAAAGGAAAATCTTGAAGAGGGCATATCTTCAAGTGGTGTAAAAGTCTTGGTGTGGATTCATCAAGCGGGAATTGTAATCTTGTTACTTGGACTAGTAAGAGAGTACAATACTCAAGTATGGGTTGGTACCTGAGTCGTGGATGTAGGCTTGTCGAACCACATTAAAAACCGAGTTAGCAATCTCTCTCTTATCTCTTTACTTTAAAGTAATTAATTTTAAAATTGCATTAGTTATTGTATTTACACCTAATTCTCCTTTAAGTGCATAGTTGCCTTAATCCGTGAATAACACAATCATTTTGTTCATTTTTCTAGTTGTAAACTTTAATTATTGTCGTGTAAGATTATATTGTAAAGTACATCCTTAGACTTTAAAAAGACAATATATGTTGTGCTAAAATTTGGACTTTAGAACGGTTAGGTTTTTATCTAATAAGGTAGAGACTCTCTCATGAAGAGAGATCTACTTTGAACCTTAAAAATATCAATAAATAGAAATAAGTATCATTATGCTAACCAATTTTTATAAGTTTCTCAAGTGTTCATCACAAAATGAACAACAATCGATCGTTTTACTTGGTATATTGAAGTAGTCGACCAATTTAGATTAAAAACCAGTTTTTCAATTTCAAACTTGGTGAAACTTGAAATGATTAAAATGTGTATCAATCCTATTTATTCATGCAATGTAAACTGCTTGAGTTCATTTTATCTTGATATGTGTAAATTATAAATATTTATCAATAAGATCTAAAATGAATCCTTAATAGTTAAGTCTTAACTTTCTTTGTATTTTGAACTTGTTGATGCCTATTCATTATATCCTTGTTGATGTGATTTTCATATAAAACCTATTTAAACTTAATCTCATCTAATTATATCATTAGTCCATTTTCCACTTAATTATTATTATCAAAATACAAGATATTATAAATATTTAATTTATCACCTATGGTCAACATATATAAAATGTAGGTTTACTACCTAGTGTCAAAATGATTTGTGGTTTGTCTAGTGACCACCTTTCATGAAGGCATCATGAGGGGTTTATAAAACATGGTTAGGGAACAATGTTACAATCATTACCAAGTAAACATTTGACTTATAGTTAGTTGTTTCATGAATTTTGAACCCCAACTAAAAACATGAGGTAGATTGGTACATCCCCATCTAACCCGAAATTTATTCTCAAAATTATTGTGTCAAGGAAATAATTCATACTTGATGTATTGATGCATCAAAATTTTGTAAAAGATAAAAATTAAAAATAGATAATACAAACCAATAAAATAAACAAGAAAACAATCATAAAAAAGCTCAATCCAACTAGACTCCCAATAGAGTAGTCATCTTGTCATGGTGAACTCGGCATCTAATGACAAACATTTTTCTAGGAATTAAAGGGGCTTTGAGATTAATCATAAAATTATGATTTTAGAAAGATTCAGTAACCCAACAACATGGTCATTAGAAAGCCTATGGTCTAAGAGAATCTAAGTAAAAGAACTAGTTGTGTAATGAAAAGACATATCATTAGTAGTGCGCCTTACTTATGTATTGTTGATTACTTGTTATTTAAGTCATGTTTCTATTTGTTTATCTCATTTAAGGTTCAAGATATATCCCTTCTCATGGTCAATTCCCATCGTATTGGGTTAAATCATAAACTTTCTCATACTTAAATTTTATCATTGTATTTATTTTTATTTTGTATCTTTAATATTTAAGGATATATTTTACAATATAATTTTATATCCTTAAATAATAAATTTTACAACTAATTTCTAATATTTATTGTTATCAATTCAATTAATTTAATATCAAAAATGTGTATTGTATTGTAAAATTCATACCCCAAATATTGATTAAACAAATTAATATATATTTTTAAAATTTTGGTGAAGTATTAGATAATCATAAATCACTACGATATCCACTTTGTATTTTTAAAACATGATAAGAATACATTTTTTTAGTTTTTCTAAAATATACAATAAAAACAAACTTTAGGATTTGGCTTTATGCACAAAAACAAGATATATTTTAAAATTCTATTTTTAAAAATAGAGAAAATAAGGAATTTTTAATATTAGGTCCATATCTTATAGTGTAAATATAAATATATCTTACCCAATACCAAGCAAAATTATTAGAAAAACAATTGAAAGACCCATTGAAGTCCCTAGATTTTTCATAATTTTTGAAGTTCTTAAGGTCTGTTTTGGTGAAGACTAAAATAATAGCAATATATAGCTAAGGGAGAGGGTTATATGGCATGCTTGTCATCCTTAGTAAAAAAGTCATTAGAAAATTTTGAAGGTAGTCTTCGGCAAGCACGCCATAAGAAAAAAGAAAATATATGATAAAATCAGAGTGAGTCAAACAAGCCCTTAAGATTGGGTTGGGCTTGGTCCAGCCTATGTGTTGAACGCATTGGATCAGAGGCCCAATTCCATGTTTATTAGGATGGCAGGCAACCCAAAAATTGTCTCAACGTATGATAACTTCCCATCTCATAGAACAAAAACACAAATAACTAAAGCAAATAAAAGATAACTTGTTGGAGTAGATGATGTCAGTCCAATGTTGAAACCAACTTGCCAAAGTACTGTTTGGATGGTTAAATCTTCGATGCTCGGGAGAGTTTGCTACTACTTGAGAGTTTTTTGTGACTGGATCCCGACATGAATGTTGAGGGAGTATTGCATTATTGTTGCTGTTATGAGCTAATGGAGAGGACAAAATGGTGGTTGAGATGCTCCTCATAATTATATTGTTTTTGGATGAAATACGGCGTTGATGGTGTTTTTATGTGGTAAAATGGGTGTTGTAACTTTCAGGTGGAATACAAAGTCGATGATTTTCATTTATCAGGTGAAGATTAAATATAATGAACACTGCGATTTAATTTAAAATGGTGTCGTTTCTTTTTCTACATTAGCTTTACACAAAATGAGATCGTTTTGTACAAAACACACTGTTTCATTTAAGTCAAAACAACATCGTTTTGCTATGCCCCAAACCTATTTACACATATTTAATTCCATTTTAGCACTCGTACATTTGAAACTAATTCATTCTTAAACTTATTCAAATCTTTAATTAGACTCATAATTAAATCAAATTAGTTTATTTAAAGCCTAACCAAGTCATCACTTTTTTACAAATTCATTCGATAGTCATTGAATAACCGTAGGGTGCAATTAGACTTCCAATTTTATCTAAAATCTTAGTTTGGTATCTCCATGCATTTAAAATTATTTTCAACTTGTTCTAACCAAGCTACCAATCTTATTTATTTTTCATTTTTTGTTTTTTATTTTTATTTTATTTTTTCATGTTTTATATTTTTAAAAGGAAAAGATAATTTAGAGGGAAACCAAAATTGGGTTATGAAAAACCTAATGCAGGGATCGGACACAATTCTGTCTCAACTTTCATTTTCTAGCAACACAAACCGGAGCCTGGACATATGAAGCTATAAACACAGCACATTTGGTGCTTGCATAAAATACCAAGGCACGTAAGAGCGAAAGGAAATGGCGGGCAAGGTGGAACCACAACAGTAGTGCCAGAGGTGAAGCAAAACAGCCTTTTGATAAATTCCCACCAGCCTTTTACACATAAATCCTAGAGGCTACACTACCCCGAGATGAGCTAAAAAACTCACACAGAGAGATGTGATGTCAGAAAGAAGTAGAACTTGTTCTTCTAAGCTGATATTTTTGTTCAGGTGGTGGTTCAATTGGAAACCTCTTCTCAAATTCCTAGAAACAGAAATAGAAAAAAGAAACATCAGGATGCAAACGTTTGTAGAGCAAAACCATTTACTTATTCATTCAACTTAGACAGAACTACCCTAGATCAGTCTATGATGCCATAATTCATAAATGCAGAAAACAAAATTTGACTACTTCAATCCACTTCCAGGTTTCTTATACCAACAAAGATAATGTTTTGTAAACAAGTCAAAAGCTAATATTTGAGTGATATTAGACTTGTGGAGTAAGATTTGTCTATACTCAAATTCAAATACTCTGAATCACACTATTTGCTAGAACATTTTATGTACTCTGGTTGGCATTATAAATTACAGCAGCTTATAAAGCTAAAACTTGCCACAAACAGAAAACGAGATTCTGCCCCAAAAGTGAACATTCTACACGCATGTAAGAAGTCCCAAGAGAGTATTATTTAATTACTGCCCTACTTGGCTGATTAAATCATTCGGCCAAATGAAAAATGCGTAGCAAAGTATAACCACGTCCCTCAACCAGGTGGAAGATCTAGAAAAGACCAGACAAACTCCAATTCCCAAGAAAACAGCACTGGTTGTTGGGTTTGAGTTCAGGGCCTGTGGACAGTAACTTAACTGGGATGTCATCGAGGGAAAAGCAGGCTTAAATCTGATATACTTCTAGGTTTTATGGTAGAAGATTAATCGTGTATAATGAATGAACAGAAGGACAATCTAAGCATCACACCGAAACCTGCAGTTAGGAGTCACACCTAAGATTAGATTGATCAACAATCTTGCGAAGCATATTTTTGGATTTTTTTGAATTATCATAGCATTTAACTACCAGCAACAATGTCTCCCTTGCTCGAACAAATCCTGAGCATAAGCTGGAATTCTAAACAATCATTATGTTATTTAGCTAACAAAAGTGACATAACTCTTTTTCTCACAAATTGAAAAACACTGGATGTTGCTATTCAATTTTTATGGTCAAATTGGCCATTATATGACAAAACAAGATTTTTTGCCATAATTAACACAACAAGAAACACCAAAACAATTCCGTAGAATTAGAAGGACCAGCACCCAACAACATGCACTTTCTCAGCCACATCTAGAAGTGGCAAAAGTATGGTGTTTACTGTCAACTTACTTATCCCTTACTCCTAACAGTTAAGATCAAGATCAAATATCATCACTAGCTAGTCCTCTCTACCGGGAGCATAATCTCCATTGATATAGTTCAGAATACATAATGATCTGAACTGCCCCGAAACACAAATTAAAAGTTTGAAACACTAGTTCTAATTTAGTCATGAGGCCATTTCTTTTCATGTTCCCTCTAACAGTGGTTGACATGCGTTAATAATAGAAAAGAAAAGGCAAACTGATAAAAATGAAATATCCTTCCTACCTTCTCTTTCTTGAGCTTTATATTCTCCTCCTCTAAATGTGAAACCTTGCTCGCCAGCTCGTTATGATAGGCCTGCATGCTTGCAAATTAAGTTTTAAGGACACGGGGAAGCAAAAAATGGCTACAGTATAGTAAAACCCCTACCTGTTTTCTAGCTCGTGAACGGGCAGCAGATTCCCTGTTCTTGATTTTTCTCTTGAGCCTCCTCTCAATACTCTTCTCAAGTACATCTGGGGTATCCCTTTACGTCCTGACGTCGTAGTATCAGATAATGTGCTTGTTGATGGGGATGATGAAAGGACCATTTTCTGTGAACAACTTTGTGGGGTCACTGCATCAACAGTAACCAAATCCAAAGAAGGGCTTATAGTTGCTTTGGCAAAAAGTCCTGCTTGTACCAAGAAATCCTCCAAAGTCATTTCACCAAGAGTCTGCTCTCTTTCCTGAACTTTCATCTCCTCGCGAAACCTCTTCTTCTGCCCTTGTTGAATATCTTTCCAGACTTGATCCACTGTCTTCCCACTCAATGCCCTGGCCAATGTGAAACTAGCCTGATGTTGGAGAGATGACATTGAGGTACTTTCACTATCCATTCCCACGGATTGATTAGCTCCAGTGCTCCATAAATTTTTAAGAAGTTCGTCAAGGTTCATGCTACCCAAGGGCTTCCCTAAATTTCCTAATTGGTTTTCAACTTCATTGAGAGTGAGGTTATACCATGAGTTTTGCCTCGTCAACTGATACGGCTGTAGATGAGACTGCTGGCCATTTCTTTGAGATGCCATTGTTTGAATACCCATTCACCACCAAACACTTAACCCCAAACTCGTTTTGCTTTAGAAACGAACAAGATATCAGGGCTCATCTCCACATTAAAAAAAGTAAGCAAAACCCAATATCACTGAACAACTCCCAAAACCCTAAAACACTTGTTATCTTAATATCCACCATAATTCCATCTAGAAAGTTATCTCATATCCTCCTTCAAAAATCAACAATACTAATGAATATACAAAGCTCACCCATAAAACCTAGCAATTCAAAAACTGTTTTTTTATTCCTTTTTAAACCTCAAAACTTTTAAGAGAAACCCAGAATTCATGTAAAACCCACAAAAAATAAACCTCCTGTAGGATTTTAATTTTCATAAATTTCCCTCCTCTCGCTAATCAACAAGGGTTTAAAATCCCTCAACAAGACAACCAGTCACTCATGTCACTTATATAATCAATCAACAATGTAAGAAATAAAAATTAAGAAAATGAGTAAATAATTAATTAATGAAAATAATGATAATGATACCTCGAGGTATAGGATTTGGAACTTCACAAGATCTGGTTGGCTGGCGCTTTGAATCAGAAAAACAGAGGAACCCAGCCAAAAGGACGGGAAAAAATGTTGTCGTGTCAGACTTTTCGAGTTTGTTCTCAACACCGACCAGTGGGCTTTTGCCACTTGGGCTCGTTACCATTTGTTCAACATTCGACTGCCTGCCCGAACCTTATGGGGTTTTTATTATTTCTAAATTATCAAGCTTGTCATGCAATCTGTTAGATCAATTTTTCAAATATAATATAAAGATATTATTAATCTATTTTATAAAAATCAAATTGTGAACTTAAAATTCAATATATCATTAAATTATATAATTTTAAACATTAATGTTTTTTAATAATGAGATATGAGTTTATTTGATTAACTAGCTACGACTCCAGCTAACATATTTAATCAATTGAGGATAAAATAATAAAACCATGGTAATATTATATAAATTAAATCAAATAATTTATAAAATTTTAATTTTAATTAATTCAATATTAAACACAAAATATTAAAAAATATATAAAAATGGTATAACATATGAAATCAAAACAAAGTGACATGAATCAACTTGGATAAAACTATGAAGCTCATTTGATCATAACAATGGAAAATCCCATATAAAACAAATGAAAAAAAAATGAAGTCCGTTTCTTAACCAACTTAATATGAAAAATATAATCTCAAAGAAAACTAGTGAAATTTTTTTTCAAAACTTGATTCCTAACCATCTTAAATATTAAAAGATGAAATTGAATAATTAACAAAACAATAAAAAAGACTCTTACAGTATCTAGGTTAGCCTCTGTATCCAGGTTAGACTCTTACATTATCCAGGTTAGCCTCTGAATCCATGATCCAGATCATAAGATTAAGATAAATCTATATAAGAAATAAAATAATAATTATAAAGCTCAATTACTATCAAATCAATGTTAAAGGACAAAATAGAAAAAAAAATCCAATTGTTTTTTTTAAAAAAAGACAATCCAAGTTAATATGTCAACCTTGCAACCTAAATCATAAGATCATGAAAACCTCATTGAAAATATATAAAGAAAATTACGTAATTCATTTACCGACCAACTAAATATTAAAGGATAATTGTTTTAAAAATAACTACAAAAATTACCCAAGTCAACCATGATTAAACTTTCAAACTCGTAATCTAGGTTTTCAAATTAGGATTGCCTTATAGAAAGAAAGAAAATGTCACAACCAACTCAATGTTAAGGGATGAAATTGAAAAAAATAATGATAAAACACAAGGGTCGAATTTGACAAAAAAGACCATTTTAAAAAAGAAAAATATTTCATGGGCATATCATCCAACTTGAGACAAAAAGAAGAAGAAGATAAATTTATAAACATGTTAAATTCAAAAACAAATAAGAAATGGTAATGAAATACTTAAAATAAAATATATTTATTTTTGATTCTTCATGCTCACCTCTATATCTCCTCTAACATCCATGATAACTCATAAATGCTATCACCCCATCCTATCCTATCAAGAAAAAGAGGAAAGGCAAGGAAAAATCAAACAACTAAAATAAAATATGCAAAGCTAAACTTCAAATGAAGAACATGAAATCACAACATAATAATACTTAAAAATCCATATGTTCCCTTCATCTAACCTTGTAGAAAGGATCGGGAATATTTAATCCTTCCTCACCCTTTTTTTACCTTTTCTTTCGGGATTCAGTAGGGTCCTCAAACATCTTCTTATATTCTTCCACCTTCTCTCTCTTTTCATTTTTTTAAAAAGATAATAAAAGTTACAGAAAACCAAAACAACTTTTAAAAACACTTAGTTAACTAAAACTTTAAATAAAAAACATAATAACACTATTATAATTCACAATTCATTAAGTCTACATCCATAATAAATCACTGAATAATTACAATTTTAAATAAGAAAAACCTAACAGAGTCTAAAAGAACACGTGAGTTTTTTCTTTTCAAAATAAAAGATACCATTGAATAACACAGAAATGCAAAATTATGCCTTTGTGTTGTATTATTGATTTGAATTATTTTCACACACATGTATCTCAATAGATTGCCTCGTATATAGATGTTACATGGGTAATTTAATTTTATACCAGTTCATGGATATTCTTAGCCAGAGTGCAGGGATTTGATTTACACAGAGCATGTTTCACGGCTTGATTTATTTATGTCGTTGCACATTGAAGTGTTGCTGATATTGTGCTGCTGTTATATCTGCATTTAACTCACTTTCCTTAATACGCCCCCTCAAAAATGGGCTTCCATCGGAAAGACCAATTTTGTCTTGGAGGAAAGCAGTCCGTTCACGGGAAAGGGGTTTGGTCAGCAAATCGGCCAGTTGATCTTGAGTGTGTACATGACTAACACTAAGTGTCCCTCGCTGAACATGATGATGAACAAAATGGAGATCAACTTGAATATGCTTCATGCGAGAGTGTTGAACTGGGTTGAAGCTTAGATGGGTTGCCCCAATGTTGTCACAGAGGAGGGTGGGAGGTTGTTTCAGTGGGAATCCAAGCTCCTGAAGAAGTGCTAGCAGCCATAGTGTTTCAGATGCACCAGAAGCAAGGGCTCTATACTCAGCCTCAGTGCTGGACCGAGCCACTGCTTTTTGCTTGTTGGATTTCCATGAGATGGGATTACCCCCCAGGAAGGTAATGTAGGCTGTCGTGGAGGTTCTATCATCAACATCGCCTGCCCAGTCTGCATCACTGAAGGTTGTGAGGGTTGGAGCTGGATGTGCTGTGATGTTGATGCCAAAGAAGATAGTCTTCTTGAGATACCTCAGTAATCTTTTAGCAGCAGACCAATGAGTGACCGTCGGTTTATGCATGAATTGGGACAACTTGTTGACGGCGAATGAGACATCTGGTCGGGTGAGTGACAGGTATTGGAGGCTGCCAATGAGACGTCGATAGAGAGTGCAGTCCATAGCTGCTGAACCATCTGTCAAACAGAGAGTTGGAGTTGTTGAGAGGGGAGTGGACACGTCTTTGGCAGCAATCATGTTCGTGCCAACCAGTGGATGTTGGCACTACTTCCACACCAAGGAAGAAATGAAGAGAGCCCAGGTCTTTTAACGAAAAATGAGTCCCAAGCCGAAGCACCACCTGAGTTAGGAATCCTTGATCATTTCCTGTCAAAACCAAGTCATCAACATACACAAGCATGTAACATGTAATTGAGTCACGATGATAGATAAAGAGAGACGGGTCAGCCCTTGATGCAGAGAACCCAATTTCAATGATAGACTGTCTTAAGGCCGAATACCAAGCCCTAGGGGCTTGCTTCAGGCCGTAGATGGTCTTTTGCAATTTGCACACAGAGTTGGGATGGACAGGATCTTTAAAGCCTGGGGGCTGAATCATGTAGACAGTTTCTTGCAAGGTACCATGCTTATAGCAATGCTCAACGACGATTCGGATCGTGGCTGGTTTTACCACGGGACTGAAGGTTTCCTTGAAGTCGAGTCCAGGGCGTTGATGATAGCCTTTTGCTACCAGATGGGCCTTGAATTTTTCTACTGAGCCATCTGACTTGCGTTTTACCCGGAAGACCCACTTGCAGCCAATTGGGTTGCAGTCTTTTGGTGGTTGAACCAGACACCATGTGTTGTGGCGCATTAGGGCTGTTATTTCTGCAGCCATGGCAACACGCCACTCAGGTTGAGAGAGTGCTTGACTGACATTGGAGGGTTCTAAGAGAGATGGCAGAGGATGTTTAGAAACAGAGTTGATTTGCTTGGGTTTATGGATGTTGTTCATGGATCGGGTGGTCATTTCATGGGATCTAGTGGGGATAGGAGCTGGTGGGGCGAAGGAGATAAACTTGGGATGGCGAGGCGGTGGGAGTTGTGAGGTAGCCGGGGAGCCGAGACACTCGAATTCATAGTGTTGAGTTGCAAAGGAGGAGAAACAGACCTAGTGGTGGGGTCGAGTACATGGAGAAATATGAATGAAGAGGAAGATATACCTGGAGATGACGTACTTGAGGGAGATGCTGAAACGGCGCCACTTTGATCCAAACTCTTGGATGAGGCGTACGAAGGTGGAGGAGATGGAAGAAGAACAATGTGGGTAGGTGCGTAACCTAAGGTGGGGGTCTGTTGTGTTTGGGTGGAAGGATAAGTTTGTAACTCATCAAAGATAACGTGTCGTGATATGAAAATTCGATTTTTAAAGGATCCAGGCACATGTAGGCATTCTGCGTCTGAGAGTATCCTATGAAAATGCAAGGTAGAGATTTTTGTTGCATTTTATGAGTATTATGTGGCCGAGTGAGTGGAAAACATAAACAACCGAATTTTTTTAATTTTAGGTAGTTCAGGCGTTGACCAAACAGAACCTCAAATGGGGATTTGTTGTGGAGAAGTGGGGTGGGTTGTCTGTTAATAAGGTAGGTGGCTGTTTGGAAGGCATGGGACCAGAAAGATAGGGGCAACGAAGCATCAGAAATTGTAGAGTAAGACCAGTTTCTACAAGGTGACGATGGCGTCGCTCGGACACACCATTTTGTTGGGGTGTATAGGGTGCTGTGGTGTAATGACTTATACCATGGGATGAAAGATATGATTTTAAATGTATGAATTCTCCCCCATTATCTGAATATAGACTTCTAATTTTGGATTTAAATCTTGTTTCAACTAACATATGAAATTTTGGAAAAATGATAGAGACAAGAGATTTTGAAGTCATGGGATAAAACCATATATACTTAGTATAATGGTCAACAAAAATCAGATAGTAGCGCGCGCCATCAGACCCCGTAATAGGAGCGGGTCCCCAAACATCAGTAAAAATAATTTCTAGTGGAGAATGACTATGAAGACTTGTTGGTCCAAAAGGTTGTTTGTGTGCTTTATTTAAACAACATGAAGTACACGAGTAGGGTTTTTTATTGGTGGTGAGTGGAAGGGAAAATAAATTGACAAGATTTTGAACGATCTTAATAGTCGGGTGACCAAGACGTTTGTGCCAACCTTCAATAGAAGTTCGCTCATGAGCACACGCAATCATTTTGGACGGAGTAGGAGCCATCTTAGAATTTGGAAAAACGTAGACGCCATTTTCACATGCTCCCCTTAGTAGTGTCGCCCCCGTGTATATATCCTTCACAAGAAAATAAAATGGGTGAAGTTCAACATAAACATTATTTCTTTTGGTAAAATGATGAATTGAAATAAGGTTTTATTCAATATTTGGAACGCAAAGTGTATTTTGTAAAAGGAAGGTTTTGAGTGGTGTGGATAAGGCTAAAGAGCCTATATGAGTAACTGGCAAACCTTTACCATCTCCAAGAAGAACTTCATCCGTGCCACCATACTCGGAGTGAATGGTCAGTGATGTTGTGGGAAGCGGCCGAGTCAAGCAGCCATTTCTGGGCCGAATTGTTGGATATTTCGGTGTTATTGACGGAGATGTCTGAAGGCTGCAATCTAGGGCAGGCCTTGGCAGTGTGGCCCAAATGATCACAATATTGGCATTTTGGCTGATTGGGTTGGTAGCGTCTGTGAGGAGCCCGACCTTGGTTGAATGGGCGTCGCTGGTCACGGGAATGGGCTTCAGCAGCCTGTCGGTGATCCCTGGCTGAACCATGAGAGTGCCTTGTCCGGTATCGTTGTTGTCTCGCTGCCTCGGTTATTGTAGTTTCTTCCGTAATTTCAGGAACCAGTGTAAGTAGGTCGATGGTGCGTGTAATTGGCTGTGGCCACTAGCTGCTGAGTGGCTGTTTCCATCCTTCTCAAATAATTTTCGTGCCCAACCAGAAGATCATGAAGTTCTTCAAAGGTGAGAGACTTCTCTCTGGTTCTTATAGGGCCTGCAATGTCTCTAAACTCGGGTCCCAACCCGTTGAGTGCATATAGCGTGGTGTCATCATCATAAATAGGATGGTCAATGAGGGCAATCTCATCAACCAGACCTTTGATGACATGAAGGTAATCTGTAATGGAACGATTACCTCGCTGAACCAGTGTCAGCTCTTCCTTGAGCTGCATCGCCCTGGTACGCGACTTGCTGGCGTACATGGTGGATAACTTCTTCCATGCGTCAGAGGAAGTTTTTGTTGTGGCTATGAGGGGTGTGATTGTTGGAGAGGTAGAAGCAAGGTTAGCACTGAGAATCAGTTTGTCTTGTCTGATCCAGTGTTGCTTCTTGATGATGGACGAAGAAGTTCCATCAGAGATGGGGCAACTTGATTCCCCATTAACATAGTCCATCAGATCATAGCCTATCAGAAGAGCTTCAAATTGGGCTCGCCACTGGGGGAAGGATGAGGGTGTGAGTTTTTCGTTGATTTGGGCTGTAATGTTGAACACAATAAGGGGTGTTTCTGATGAAGAAGAAAGCTGATTTGCGGAAGACATTTGGATATGATTCTCGCTAGAGAGACCATGCTCGATACCATATTGAATAAGACGAAATGGAAGATTATGCCTTTGTGTTGTATTATTGATTTGAATTATTTTTCACACACATTGTGTCTTAGTACAGGGCCCTATATATAGATATTACATAGGTAAATTAATTATATACCCGTTACAAATATACTTAGCCAAAGTACAGGGATTTGATTTACACAGAGCATGTTTCACGGCTTGATTTATTTATGCCGTTGCACATTGAAGTGTTGCTGATATTGTGCTGCTGTTATATCTGCATTTAACTCACTTTCCTTAATAGATACAAGAGAATATGTTCTTTTTTTTATTATCTTTGTCTTTCTTGTCTCAAAATAATAACCGGACATTATCTTTGATTATTGTATCGGACTGAAAAGAAATGAACACAATAATAACATGTCTTTTGTATTTACTATTTTGAAAATCCAAAATTCATTTTAAAACTTTTTAAAATATAACTTAATTCTATATTTTCATATACATCTATTTAACCAAATATATTTTTATTCATACTACTTTTTCGTCCTCCTATATGAACCAAACCAAACACAATGAACATAAAAATCCGGCCCATTTTTTTCCTCTTAGACAATTTTTTTATAACTAGAGTGTCCGGATCAACTTATGCGCACAAACATCACCCATTTAAAAAGTTATGAATATTGTTTTTCATTGTTCATTACTGATTTGAATTTTTTTAAAGTCGACTTCCTTTTTTGTTTATAATCGAGGTGCCGGGCAACCTTTTGTTTTACATTTTTTCCTGTTTTTTCACTTATACATTTTTTTCTAACCCGTTGTCCAGGTCACTTACACATACCATGATTTTGTTTTAAACAGTGAATAAACAATGATTTCATTGTTCATTCCTATTTGAAAATATGCTTTCTGTTTTTATAACCAACTTCCTTTTTATATATAATCAAAGTGTCCGGACAGACTTATGTGGAGCACAACTAATCACTAGACCCTTTTTTACATTTTTTCAGATTTGTTTTCCACTTATACATTTTTTTGATAACCAGGGTGTCCGGATTTGCTTACGTACAAAGAGATCGTCCATTTAAACAATAATTTTTGTGTTATAATTGGAGTATCCAGGCGACTTACGTGCACTACAACTAATCTTCAGGCCTTTTTTTTACATTTTTCTTGTTTTTTCACTTATATATTTGTTGTTTGATAACTAGGGTATCCGGTCAGGTTATGTGCACAAAGATAGCCCATTTAAACAATTATGAACAATGATTTTCACTGCTCATTAATGTTTGAAAATGTGTTTTTTTAAAGCTAATTTACTTTTTATATATATAACGAGGGATGTCTGAGGCGGTTTACACATACCATGACAAATCTCCGAGGTCCAGGTCACTTATATATTTGTTTTTGATAACTAAGATCTCCGGTCGACTTACGCGTACCACAATTTTTTCATTGTTCATTATTGTTTGAGTGTTTTTTAAATTTTTGTTTATAATTGGGGTGTCCAGGGCACCTATAATAATTGGAATATTAATTATATATATAATATTTATAATGACAACTATAAGAATTGTAACAAAAATTCATTCAGTCAATGTTATTTTTTGAAATATAACTTTTGTGTCTTTTTATATGATATTCCAGCTCTCATATTACGTAAAAAATAAAATCACATGTTGACAAGACAAGTGGAAAAAATGTGTCAAACTATAAAAATAATAATAATAAATTGTAATTCGTTTTATCAAAACCAACACCAAAAATTTGAATATGTAACAAAATTATTAATGGTCCTATTTTTTAAAAAATATATTATATATTTGAGTTACATAATCTACTTAAAAATTGAAGATTACGTAGTTTTTATATGTATTTAATTTACTATAGATAGGACATTTGGATTAATGATAATAATTATTTTTAGGACTTTTCTGTATAAAATAGGTGAGGCTACAATATTGTTTTTGATATTAATGTCTTAAATGTATCGAACTTGTTGACGGTTGAGTTTATTTTAACGACAATGAACTAATTAACCGGCATATAGCAAAATTGCAACCACTAAAATCTATCAAAGATGGATTATTTACGGTTGATTGCTATTGTGTGTCAATTTATTTAATCGGTAGATTGCAAAACTACAATTGATTGATTGTTTGGTGCATCTTAATTGTTTTGATAATTATATAATCGATTGATGAAAAAATGTTATCGATAAAATCAATTAGAGATGAATTTTTTTGTATGCAATTGGGCATTCGTTGGCGGTTGAGTGTGTTGTAATTATTCGGCTTATTATTCTTTTTTGTTTTATTTATTTATTTATTCTTCACGTCAAATAATTTTTAAAATCTAATAATATATATTAGGTGTTAAATATATATTTACTTGTCATTTATTTTATTTTTAATTTCTTTTTTAAAACATATTATCAGTGCTAAAATTTCTAATTATTGTACATAAGGCATTAAAAATAATGAAAACAATTATTTGTCAATTGTTTCCTTATAAATATGTTAGACTAATTATATATTTTGCTATTTATTTCATATTAGCGCCTTAAAAATAATGATAATACTTATTTGTAATTTTTCTCTCGATAAATATGTTAGAATAATTATATATTTTGCTATTTATTTTATATTAGCGGCTTAAAATAAATACATTCATTACTTTTGGAATTGCAATCTCCTTTAATTATTTTGTAAATAATAATAGTAGTGGTGTGTGTAAATTGATCTAGACACCGTGATTATATAAAAGAAATGTATAAGGAGGAAAAGCAAGAAAATATATTAAAAAATGAGACCAGAGATTATTCGTGTGGCGCTTAGTTGGCTAGGAAAAAATATATACTTGGAAAGAAAAATCGTAGTGAGCGTAAATCGACTCGAACACCTCGGTTAAAAAATAAAAAAATGTATAAGTGGCAAAACAAAAATATAGTCGTGGTGTGCACAAGTTAGCTCGGACACATTAAAAACTCTTTTTTTTGTAAAAAACTAGTTATGAACCCCCGTTTTTTTATAAAAAACCTGGTTTTATGAAAAGAAAAAAACCTGGTTTAATGGAAAAAATCAAAAATTAGTTTTGTTGTCTGAGCGGTTCGAACTCTAGCGCTTTATGCTGCCAAAGCACGGACAACCACTTGACCACAATCACTCCTTTGTCATTTCTACCATACAAAGTAAAAAAACCATGTGTCTAAAAACGAGTTCATGCCCGCTAAGCACTAGAGCAAATGTCCACTCCACAATTCTTTGTGTGTGCATGTACAATTATAAAAGATCCATTTTGTTTTAGCTTATATATATATATATATATATATATATATATATATATATATATATATATATATATTCTTTTGGTATTTGTTTTGGACAAAAATGATCCATATTTTATGTATTTGTGTTTTTAGATTATTTTATTTTTATTTTTGTACTTATCGCTTTGACATTTTCATTTATGTCGGTTACATTGTATTTTATTTTTAAATTTTTTATTATTATTTTCCGGTCGCAGAAAACACTGTAGCAATCTACGAGTGTTTTCCTACACTATGATAATATTGCTACAGATGTTTAGAACGATGGAGTTTCGTCATACGGCATCCAAAAATAATTAACCGACGTCTAGAACGATGTTTCGCCATGCTCTCTTCCACATGGGGCAGCGCGTGTATACATGTGGTTCCCAGGTACGTGTCAATGGGAGTTTGAATTTCCTCCTCTCATTTCTCTCTCCTCCTGCGCAAGCTGACGTCAGCGAAGCAATGTTTTTGACAAATTTCATTTCAGTCCCTGAACGTTATAATTTGTTTTTCAGGTCCTTATTGCAATTATATAAGTTCTGATTTGTTTCAATTTCATCCTTCAATTGAAATTGATTATGTGTTGAAGTTCCAGTTCGGTCCTCATTCTTTTAATTTTGCGGATTGGGCTGGAATTTTAAATATCTTTGGTATCAAAGTTTTGATTAATTGCAATTTCATCCTTCCATGCAAATTTATTATAAATCCTTAATATTTTAGGTATCAAAAGTTTGATTTCTTTCAATTTTATCCTTCTATGCAAGTCAATTGTGGATTTTAATGTCATTTCAATCCCAGTTCTTTTAGTTTCCGGTTTTGTTTTGAATTATTTGATTTCAATGTTTGGATTTACTTCAATTATGTCTTTTAAATTTAAGATATTATTGAAAATATATCAAATTAATTATATATTTGTATATTTATGTCAAATTAAAGTATGTAAAACTAATATAATGTTCAAATATTTATTGAATATTATCGCCTAAAAATATACAGAGGGAGAGGAAAAATGACCTAGAATTTTCTTAGGGACAGAAATTCATGTCAGTATTTTCTTAAATATATTTAATATAATAATATGATTACTAAATCTTATATAAAAAAATATTGGCTTCAAAATTTAGTTTTGTGCTCTTTTATTTAAGTTTATTTCTTTACAAGAATTTTCAATGTTTTCATTTTTAATATTTTAGATCTAAATATTACTGGAAAAAAAAAGCATCTAAAAAAAAATGTTGACAAATTTAACTGCATTATCTACAAGTCAAATTAAAAAATATACAAGTTACTTCCCGTTTCCATTAGACTGTTCTTTTTAAACAACAAATTTTGACATAAAAATACAAATATATAATTAATTTGATATATTTTCAATAAGATCTTAAATTTAAAAGACAAAATTGAAGTAAACCCAAACATTGAAATCAAATAAGTCAAAACAAAACCGGAAATTAAAAGAACTAGGACTGAAATGAAACTAAAATCCATAATTAACTTGCATAGAAGGATAAAATTTAAATAAATCAAACCTTTGAAACCTTAAATATTAAGGATTTATAATAAATTTGCATGAAATGATGAAATTGAAATTAATCAAAACTTTAATACCAAAAATATTTAGAATTCCAGCCCAACCCGCAAAATTAAAAGCATGAGGACCGAACGTTATAATATTTAGAAAAATAAATTATAACGTTCAGGAGTGAAATAAACTTTGCTAAAAACATTGTTTCACTGACGTCAGCTTGCGTAGGAGGAGAGAGAAATGAGGCGGGGAAATTCAAACGCCCATTGACACGCACTGGAATCGCATGTATACACGCTGTCGCCCCATGTGGAAGAGAGCATGGCGAAACATCGTTCTAGACGCCGGTGTATCATTTTTGGATGTCGTATGACGAAACTCCATCGTTCTAAACATCAGTAGCAATATTATCATAGTGTAGGAAAACACCGTAGATTGCTACGATGTTTTTTGTGACCGGAAAATAATAATAAAAATTTTAAAAATAAAATAAATTTGCATGGAAGGATGAAATTGAATTTAATCAAAACTTTGATACCAAAAATATTTAGAATTCCAGCTCAACCCGCAAAATTAAAAGCATGAGGACCGAACTGGAACTTTAACACATAATCAATTTCAATTGAAGAATGAACTGGAAACAAATCAAAACTTATATATTGACAATTTTACTTGCATTATCTACAAGTTAAATTAAAAAATATACAAGTCACTTCCCGTTTCCATTAGACTGTTCTTTTTAGATGACAAATAAATAATTATAGAAAACAAAAAATTTAAGTTTATGTTTTAAGAACAAATTACAATATTTTTATTTCTAATATGTCTGATATTTATTAAATATTATTGCCTAAAAATATATTGAGAGAGAGGAAAAATGACTTTGGATTTTTTGAAAGACAAAAATTCATATCAATATTCTTAAATATAATTATACTAACTAAATATAAAAATAATAAAATACATTACATAAAAAAACAATCAAGTTTCTACATAGATAAAAACCCGCTGCATCGCGTGGTAAACCGCTTGTAAAGACTATAAGACATATTTTAAAAATCAAATAAGGATGAAATTAAAAAAATATTTTCATGAGTTATATCAAATAAAAAAACATCAACTAGAAGATAAGGGACTAAATAAAAACAAAGAGAAGTAAGAAAATAAAATGAGGATGGAATTGAAACAAATCTTGTTTTTCATTATTTATCTGAAATATAGTAAATACCAATAGAAACAAAATGGGGATAAATAAAAAAACAAAGAGAAACTAAGAGGGTGTTTGAAAAATTGCAGGGCACGAGAATCGAGGGATGGAGAGGGGAAAAGAGAGAAAAATGGTTGTTAAAGACTTAGTTTTGTCTTGAAATAATATTTATTCCCCAATTACACCCAACAATGCATTAGTTTTAAAGATCTTTATGATAATTTACTATACTATTAATAGTGAATACCTGTCTTACCCTCATTAAAGTTAAAAAAACCATGCCCTCATCCTCTAGTTAAAACGTTTTTCTTTTGTTATTTTAAATGGTGAAAAATGTGTGCAGAAGAACAATGAATTCACCATTTTTTATATATAAAAATCAAATTAATTATTACAAATGAACCCTAATACCTTGTATATTTCATAATAGTTCTGTTTGGTAATGAGTTTCAAAAATAGTTTTGAAAAAATTGATTTTTTATTTTTTTATCTTTGATTTTAAATTAAAAAAATATTTTTAGATCATTTTCATGTACTGATTAATTTTAAAAAAAAAACAATAAAAATATTATTTTAATACAAATCTAAATAAAAAAATATTTTAAAAAACAACCCAGCTATACCTTAACAGTTTCAAAGTGTCATTGCAAGGGTTTTTCATTTCAAGGCAGGCTCACTTTTTCAAAGCTTTAGTTGGTAATTAAATATTTAACTTTACAGTACAATTGTGTTTTTAATTTTTTTATTAAAAATAAATTTTAAAAATAAAATAAATTATTTTGATATATTTACAAATACAAAACTTTACTGCTAAATGACAGTTAAATAGCTTTCATAGAAGAGAACAATCTAACCGATAGTTTTCAAATTGATTATAGGATGTGATTGTTTTTAATGAATCACAATTCATAAATAAATACTGAAAAAAAGAAGAATAAAACAACCGACTAGTTATTGTTAATTATGAATAATTTTACAATATCAATTAAATCTTCTAATCCAACTATTAGATGAAATTTTACAAGAAATATATTGATATATTTATGTATATTATGTTAAAATTTTAAAATAATCAAACAATGTAATGAACTTGTAAAATTAATGATGACATTCTCATAATATTATATAAATTCATAATTTTGTTAAGAAAAATCATTTTATTATGTCCTTTTAGATTAAATTATACAATTCTAAATAATTTTATTTTTAGATTTTAACTATTTTTTTGAATTAAAATATTTAATCATACATATATACATAAATGCGAAAACAACACGCTGAATTACTTTAAAACCAAAATATTCCGTTTCAATTGAAAAAATAAAACACCTACATAAACATAATTTGCAACTTAATTCTGACACTAATTGATAAAGATAATGAAAGAAGGGATGCTCCATTCATTTGGCATTGGTCACCTAATAAGATGGAACACCAAACGCGCAAGCAAAACATCAGGAAGGTCACAAATTCTCAGGGAGCCTTTTGAGGAACGACAACAAACAGATTATAAAGGAGCTTACTGGAGTATCAAATTTCAAATGATTTAAAAGTCAACAGGGGCCATGTCCTTTTCCCAGCCGCAGTTACAACTCATATAACACGTTTGCTACCACTCGCTGTTCATGGTTGATCTCCACCAAGATCGGCGGCTACATCATCAGTCTGAAAAAAACTGGTCCTCATGGAAGTTATTGCTGGGTGTAAACCAGGTTGTGCCAAGCAAAACATCTGGCTTGTTGCAGTCTGTCTGAGTGGGATATTTTCTTGCCTCAGCATATGGGATCAAAACCTGATCAACTGGCTCGGGCCTAACATTATATGCTACAAGAAACACAGGTAAAAGCTCATTAGCAAAACTGGAAATCCCAAAAAGTTAATGTTATCTTAAAATATTCTCACCTCGTCCATCTGAGGAGTTTCCACTGACAGGAGTACACTCGCTAAATAATGAGGATGTTGAATGACCTGAAGGAGACTTAAGATCAGCATGTACTTCCCATTCTGTTTCAGAGGGATTCAAGGGTGAACCATGTATTTCACCAAATGCGACAGAAACATCTGAAGTTGGGTGGCCAGAACATTTCTTTGAGTTTTTCAGATTTCGTGATTCATAAAGTACTGTGTCCAAGAGACCACCACTTCTTGATGACTGACCATCTGACCACATCTCCTTGGTTGGAGGAGACTGAATTAAAGTATCAACAGAATCAAGCGAAGGCAGCGGGGAAGCTGGTGTGCCCCAGCTATCTTGTTGAGATTCTGAATATTGGAGTGAAGGGAGCTCTAACTTCATGGCCACACATATGGGTGCGGAAGCAGAAGAAGAGTTGTCATTTAATATGGCATGACTACCAGGAAGAACATCCCATGATGGCTGGTCATAGGTACTCAAATCAGGATCATAGGGGAAGATAACCCATAGTGCTCTATAATCTTTCCACAAGGATAATCTGTTAATTGATCAAAGACTGGCAATCCCCTGCCCACAATACCATCAATACCAGTGAATATGGTCTGTGACTCTCACGGCGTTTGGCAGGATGCATTGTTGGGAACACAGGACCATTACCATAAGAAGAACCTACGCCTTGTTTCAGCATGCTGCTTGCAGAAGTATCAAAAAGACCCAATGAATAAGATGGGATACCTCGACTGAGTTCCAGATTTTTGAATTCCGCTTCTGGAATCTTAAAATGGTCAGTCTGCATCAGTTCAGGATCGTATGTGTCCCCTGTTTGCAATGTGCCCATATTTTGACCATCTTGAATTGTCTTATATAATCGCAGGCAAACATCAGGAGGATAGATTGGCAAACCAGCACGTTGCAGTCTCTTTATTCTAGTATTCCAGTAGTTCTTTATCTCATTATCTGTCCGTCCAGGCAACTACAAGGGGAAGAAAATCATAGCACATAAAATGGCAGCATAATACAGAAAATAAAGCTTGGAGCTTGAGATTATGTTTGTTTGTATTGAAGAAAATATCAGAGAGGAAACCTGTATCATGTCTCCCATGGTTGCCTAAATGCTGCCCTGTATAGGAGTTTGCTAAACATACAATGAAATACACTACCAGCCTACCACATTCTGAGTGGGCAACATATCAGAGAAATAAACTGAAACAAAAACTCAAGCATATATTTAATCATAAAATTGTAATTTCATGATAAAAGGCGATTCTTGTCCTGAAACCCAAACTGAGCCTCAGGGGTAATTATGAAGGCAGAAAGAAAAGCAAGGCTCTGCAACATCTCTTTCAAAGGAAAGTAATGTCCTAATAGATGAGGTTAATTGATGGTAATGGATAAGCAATGTAACATATATACCAGAAGACAATCCTGTAGTTTACCAAGTAGCAGGATATTTCCATGCATGTAGTATGATGTGGATTTTTCATATAAGTTTTGATTCTTTTGAAGCTCATTTCTAAGACTCAAAGAGCATGTATTCCACAAACAACTTTTCTAATACTTCTGCAAAAATAAATAAAAATAAAATTGAAACATAAGTTACTTTAGAAGACACTAAACCAAAAAGAAAAAGGAAAAAGGAATCACGTATTAATCACTAAGTTTCTTTTGGACCTGGTGTTGATCCTCGACGAAATACAAACTCTGCAGATATCTCTAAAGCTAATTAAGTGAATCATTTAGCCTAATGAAACGTGTATTAAATTGGAAAAAGGAACTTTTGATACTGTAACTAAGAAAATCACATGGTAATTAAGGAAGAATACAAATGCCAAAACACGAAAGATTCCAAACTATTTCAGACACCAAGGTGTTTTAATATACCAAGTCTCAAACTCTCGAGTGAATAGATTATAGATTCATCTCTATTTTTGCAAGACAAATTAAACAGTTTTTCTAGTGAAATCACTCTACCTTTTTTTTTATCACTATTTTGTTTTATGGATATGGTGTGGATTCTTCAAAAACTACACACTCTGAAGATATCTCCAAAACTAATTAGACTGAATCATCAAGCTTAATGAAACATGCATTAAATTGGGAAAAAAAGGAAATCTTTGGATATTGTAACTAAGATGTCTTAGAAAAAGAAAAGAGTGAATGGATATCTGTCTGACTGCCAAAATTTACATTAAATCACTCTGCCCACATTAACCTGTTGCTCATATTTGTTGGTATACATTCTCATCTCATTCAAAAGAGGTGAGAATGAATGAAGGTTAATTTACAATTTTATGCTTGTATTTTTTTCTTCTTAACTAAGTATTTAATTCTATTTTCTGTACAGTAGTTGATTTAATTTTCTTCCATTTCCTAGCAATTCTTTAACATCAGTAATCTCTTTTTTTACTTGTTTTTTAAGGACTATGAAGGGTTTCTTGAGGACTGCAAAAAAATTGATCACTCTGAGGAAGCCTTTTATAATTGATAACAAATGAATAACTTTCATCAAGTTGTCATACCTCTAGTGCCACTTTCTGATTGTACACACCTTTCTTTTCTCCTCCCCTCCCTAGTCCTCCTCTCTCTTCCAGTTTCTTCTCATCCTATATCATATATGCACATGCACTGCGCACAAACGTGAATGCACACACATACACAGATGGAAAGAGGAAAAAGACAGACAAGGTGTTCCATCAAATCATGCATGCAATTAAGTATACTCACAATAAACACCCGGCAAATTTATGAAGTATGAGGATGTGTTTTGTATTCTGAACAAGTGTTTGCATATATACACATGTTTAGAAGCATATCTGTTCCTATCATTTCCATATCCATGTCACTTGATTTGTAGATTTGCTATACAGTGCACATTAAAAAACTCGAACACCAGACCATTGCTATGTTCCATGAGTGAAGTTAGACATACCTCTGCAGCCATTCGAGCCCATTTATTTCCCATACATAATTTTTCTTAAAAATTGAAATGGAAACATATTTATTAGAAAAATCTTCAAATCAGGAACATGGTTACCAACCTCTGCAGCCATTCGAGCCCATTTATTTCCCATCATAGCATGGAGTTCAACGATGCAGTTCTCTTCCTCTGGGGTGAAAGCACCCTTCTTCAGATCTGGTCGTAGGTGATTCGCCCATCGCAGACGGCAGCTTTTTCCACATCGGAAGAGCTCTGAGTGCTTCTGGACAGCATTCCAATTCCCTCTCCATGCTTCATGACATAGTCTATCAAAATAGCATCTTCTGCAGAGGTCCATGGGCCTTTTTTCAAAGGGATCATTCCACCCACCATCCCCCCATCATTAACTTCATCAGCTGCAGGCGAGTCTTGACAACCCTTGGATCTCTTACTGTACTCGCTATCATTCATCATGCTACTCATCTCATGAATATGTCTGAGCAGATGAACAATGATGATTAAAAAAAAAATCAACAGGTCATTTCAAGTGAGAAAAAGGTAACTACCATAAAGAGCGAATAAAAGAGGAGAGTGAATTGCAGTTAAAACCTAAGGTGAAGTACAGACAATAATGTACACTAGCAAACATTGATTCATGAGATTGATACAGCAATATGTACACGCAATCCAAGCAGATTACGAAACACTTCAAGTCAAAGCCAAAAAGCTTTAATCCAAGCCTATGAAATATTATTGACTACACTAATACGACAATTTTGCGAAGATTCTCTACATGAAACCATCGTTTGTCGAGGAGTAAAATTAATACATTTGGCCACCCTTTCACCCTGTTAAATTTCCAGAAAATCCCAAGTCACTCACAGCACAATGCTCGCTTATTTAGACTACTTCAACATATATATCCTTTAATTGTGTATTCACATTATTACCACAAACATATATATATAAAAAGTATTACCATTAACAGATAAAAATAGAAAGTAAAATGGTATATAGTTGAGAGCTGTTTTACCTGCAATCAGGTGAAGGTTGACAAGGTTTAAGGATCAGACGCTCATCTGTCCTACTAATCCCCTATGATCTCACCAAATCTAGCACCCTCTACTCTAAAGCTTAAATGCAACTATGAAGTAAAGGAAAAAGAAAAGAAAGAGGAGAAACAAACCACAATCTAAAACTGAAAACACAAATAAAACTGAAAAACTTATTTAAAACTGGAGAGATTTATTGTAAAGTAACTAATGCAAAACGATGGGGATCACAGTTCAGCAACAAAAAGGGTAAAGGGGAAGAAATAGGAGCTAGAAATGACAGGATTTAATCAAACTGAATAAACCCTGGAATTACAGCTCTACATTCAGAGAAAGAAGCAATCAAAACAGTGAAAACAAAACATGAAAGTAAACAATACCCGGATCCATTAAAGCAAAACAGAAGTGGATTGTTTATTTTTCTCGAGATAAAGAGCAGAGTGAAGTCGACAAATGGGCTTGGAGAGAGAGAGAAGGCCGATTTATTTATTAGAGACATATTAGATGAGGAAATATAGGAGTAATCAACAGGTAATTGCTAAATAAATATCTCACTCTTATTCTTAAGAGAATAAAATTAAATTCAGCTTGTTTTTTCTTCCATGTTCTTCCATAGAGAGAGAGACTGTATTTTTGCTCATAAAGTTTTATATTAAAAGCATGAAAGAGGGAGGAGGACCCACCTAATCTGTACTTGTATGTTGTATCAATCAATCATGAGATTATTAAATAATATCGATAGCTTTCGAGATTAATGTCATTGAATTGATTCCAAGTCAGCCAGGAATTATTACGTGTTTTCATAAATAATTATTTTATTATTATTTTAAATTATTATTTTAATTACCTGATAACAAAAATGTTCGTAACCCAATTTTTGGTTATTCCCTATAATAAAATAAAAATGATAAAAATAAAATAAAAGATACTCGGTGTTGGCAAAAAATTAAGATGAAAATTTTGGATGTTTTCAAAAGCCTAGTCGTATCTCTTTTTTACCCGTAAATGAAAGAAAGTGTAGATCCAAGGATAAAATAATTCATTATTGGATAAATCAGCATAGAAGTTAAGTCAAAAACATAATTATATTTTTATGGACCAATTTGATTTAATCGTCGACCAATTTAAAATGTAATTATGACTTGAGATTAACTAAAAGACTAGTTAAATGATTTAATTAACCACAAGGACTTAATTATACTTTAAATGGGTCAAATTAATTGAGGGCTTAATTGGTGAGAAATTAAATTTGGAATCTTAATGTGGGTTAAATTGAGACGATCAAAATTTTCGGTGATGAGACTTTTCGAGTGAAATCGGAAGTCAAAATTAAAGATAAGGACATCGTTCTTCCTGGTTTTTCCCATCGAAAACTCTCTTTTTTATCACAACTTATTGATTTAAAAGAAGAAGAAGAAGAAGAGAGCACTACCAAAGCCATGGCAACGAACCATGCTTGGCCATACCAGCTGCACCATGCCCTACAACCCCCTCTCACTCTCACACTCAATACCCCATACTTTGGACACCCTTCCCATGCCTCACCATGCTGGTTGCCTATAAAAGGAAGCAAATTTACACGTAGAAAGGGCGAGGCGAGGGCGGGGAGGACAGATGAAATACTTGGGAAACACGTAGAAAAAATGCAGAGAAAAACACAAAGAATAGGGAGTAGAAAAATTTGAAACAGGGTGAACGATGATCGGAAACCGAAAAAACCGAGTGGAAATAATACATAGTAACGGGAGAGATCAATTAAACAAGGGGAGGAAAATTTACGTAGTGCATTGCAGGCCAACAACTTCGTCTTCCCAACGACCAGCAGAGTCCAACTCTTCTTCTCCATCTCTGTTTCCAGCCACCACCAGCTCCATCATCTCCTTCGCCACGCAGCGAGTCAACCCTCTCTCCTTCCTCAACACCGCAACTCCTCTCTCCCCGCAATCCCTCTCCTTCTCTCTCCCCATGCTACAATACCCGGTTCAACTTCTTCTTCGGCAATGCAACACTAGATCTCCAATCGACCACCACGACCCTCTCTCTCCATCCTCAGCCCCACGCTAGAGGCACCACTTGAAGACAAACCATCTTCGCCTTCTTCTCCGGCGACGAGCAAGAAGAACACTAAAAGCGAGCAGAGGCAACGACGTTGTCCAGCCCTCTTTCAACGCCTACTCCGGCCACCACAGGCCTCCGTTTCGGGATACCACCACGACAGGAAGAACCACCTCGATCTCCTCTACCCGGCAGCAGTGGCAGGTGAGCCCCTCGTGGTGGTCGGCCGACCACCATTTCAAACTAACAAACTAAAGAGAAGAGAGCACTGTCGAAGCCATGCGTGGCCATACCAATCTGCACAATGCTCGCAACCCCCTCTCACTCTCACACTCAATACCCCATACTTTGGACACCCTTCCCATGCCTCACCATGCTGGTTGCCTATAAAAGGAAGCAAATTTACACGAAAAGGAGAGGAGGACAGACTAAATACTTGGGAGAAACACGTAGAAAAAAAGCAGAGAAAACACAGAGAACAGGGAGCATAAAATTTTGAAACAGTGGGAATGATGATTGGGAAACTGAAAAAACTGAGTGGAAATAATACATAGTCACTGGGAGAGATCAGCTTAAACAAGGGGAGGAAAATTTACATAAATGAATGAGACAAGAAAAACAATAAAAACTCGAAGAACCAGAGTGCGATCGTTGGACAACAACTTCGTCTTCCCCAAAGACCGATGCACTCCAACTCTTCTTCTCCATCTCTATTTCCAGCCACCACCAGCTTCATCATCTCCTTTGCCACGCAGCTAGTCAGCCCTCTCTCCTTCCTCAACGCTGCAACTCCTCTCTCCCTACAATCCCTCTCTTTCTCTCTCCCCACGCCGCAACAGCCCGGTGCAACTCCTCCTTCGGCAGCGCAGCAACGGACCTCCAATCGACCACCACGACCCTCTCTCTCCATCCTCAGCCCCACGCTAGAGGCACCACTTGAAGACAAACCATCTTCGCCTTCTTCTCCGGCGACGAGCAGTAGCAACAGTAAGCACGAGCAGAGGCAACGACGTTGTCCAGCCCTCTTTCAACGCCTACTCCGGCCACCACAGGCCTCCGTTTCGGGATACCACCACGACAGGAAGAACCACCTCGATCTCCTCTACCGGCGACGGTGGGAGGTGAGCCTACGTGGTGGTCGATCGACCACCATTTTTACTCGTACACGCTGCATGAAGCGTGTAATATACTCGGACCGGGCTAGCCTAGCCCATTAGAGTTGGGCTCTAGCCATCTTGGTTGGGCCAACCTGACCGAATTGTTTTTTTAAAAAACAAAAAATGCATTAAAAAGAACAAAAATATTTGTTTTTGTGCGCATCGACCGATTTCCAAGATTTTTCCATGTTTATTTTTCAGTAAAACAATATGTTGCATCTTTCTCATATTTTAAAATGAAAATTGAATATCAGTAACCGGTTTATGATTATCCTTTGAAATTTGGCTAAAATACCAAAAATAAAAATATTTTTATTTTAGCTATCTCAATGTAAAATTACATTGTAAAGTATATCTGCAGATACTAAAAAAGAGTTTTCTTTTATTGTAGTGTAAAATTACATTGTAAATTATACCCATAAACTAAAAAATATTTTTTAAATGCAGTGTAAAATTCTTTTGGTTTGTCTTCCAACTCCTCACGAGGTAGAGAATCTCTCACGAAGAGAGATCTACATCAAAATTTAGAAAAGAAAACAAAAAAAATCAAACTACAATGCAACTTGCATTAAATAGGGTGCACTAGAGGTGATACGTCTTCCCCTTACACAACAAGTCTTCTTACCCAAGACTCTCGCAGACCAATAGGTTCCTAGTGACCTTAATACTAGATGGCGACTCCTAATAATTATAGTCATAATTTTGCGACTATAAAATAACCCTTCATTTTCACCGCGCGTCGTTGTCCCCCAATCCCGGGGATGGCGGGTGCGTAGCGCTGAAAAATCGTCGTTGCAACATGATGGTGACTCCATTGGGGACATTGTTGGACTAAGCTTTGTTTGTTTGATTGTTTATTCTCCAGTTCATTTATTTTTACTGCTTTAGCATGTACTTTTAATTTATGTCTAAGCATAACATTGTGTTTGAATAAATTTCATTATGCATTTTATTTCCTGAAAAACCCAATTCTAAGTTTGGTGGGGATTAACGGTCCGCCTCATGACTTTCAATTGGGGTTCAGATTTGTGAAATATCCAACTATGAACCGAGTGTTTACTCGATAATGGTGGTCACACTGTGCCCCAACCATTTCTTGTAAACCCCATACCACCTTCACGTAAGGTGGTCACCGGGCGCTTCATGGACTCGTTATGACCAGATAGAAAACTTACCTCGCATATGATATTAGAACCTAGGATACAATCTCTTTAATAATTCATTCCTTTTAAAATAAATTGGAGAAATTATCGGACCAAAACCATGACTTCCATGACCTTTTGGAATACGGGAAAGATCCGAGATGACATAGATAATCGAGGAGATTGCCCAAGAGCTAAAATCAATGGATTGCCACACATGACTAAAATCTATTGCTCCACGTAAAATATGAAAAAGCTTATGCCCATCATGAGGTTTGTAGATGAGGCATTGTTTGTGTCGAAATTCACGGATTAAGGCAACTATACAATAATTATAGCAATTCTAAAATCAATTACTTTAAAGTAAAGAGATAAGGGAGAGAGATTGTTAACTCGGGTTTTTAACGTGGTTCGGCAAGCCTACGTCCACGACTCAAGTACCAACCCGTACTTGAGTATTGTACTCTCTTACTAGTCCAAGTAACAAGATTACAATTTCCGCTGATGAATCCACACCAAGACTTTTACACCACTTGAATATTGTATTATCTTACTAGTCCAAGTAACAAGATTACAATATCAGCAATCAAAGCCCTTATGCACTTTTGGGATCCCAGCTATTGTTGTTTTACCTTTGGGGATATTGACATGACCCTTACCATAGAAGAGTATGCTCAAATCTCGAGTTACCCCCACAAACCTCACAAAGTTTATTTCGGATAAAAGATTGAGAATACGATCCAAGAGGTTGCTAAGTTACTATGCCTGGATCAAGTAGGCCAATACATGACATCTTCCGGAGGTTTCAAGTGGAAGGCGATTGAGAATAATTTGATAGCAAGTAAAGATAAAGGAAGGCTTAGAGAAGAAGTGCATCGGTCGGTGGCTTTTGCAATCTTTGATTTAGTTTTGTTCCCTTCGAAGTCGCTGGGATAATTAGCATGGAAGCGGCCAGTGCTTTTGGTGAATATGAGTAGGAGAAAATAACACCGCTTCAACTATATTGGCCGAAACATTCCTATCCTTGAACCATTACAGGTTTACATGGGAAAGGTGCAATGCGGTGTTGCATCCCTTTACTTTTCATGTAGATCTTTAGTCACCTAAGAACCCCGAGGGAAGTCTTTAATAATTTTTGGTGGTTTAACATGAGGCCTATTATTTTGGTTCTAAGTGAAGATTGGAAAGACTTAGACAAAAAGACTTGGGTGGAGAAATATCGGAGCTTCCCAAAAGTATTTCGGATGGAAAGCCCTTGGGTAAATAATTCAGCTTATCTAATGAGTTGAGGTAATAAGGCATGGGTCCCACTAAGTGGCTTAACTAGTTATATCGGTTATTCTCCGTCTCTAGTAACCAGACAGTTTGGGGAACACGTTATGTACCAAGAACTAAAGGGTTGTTTGGATACACTTGTTTTTTAAAGAAGTTAACTCATTGGCTGAGCTCGAAATAATTAAAAGAGACTAGGACAACCTGTTTTAGTTAGCAGAGAGCCTCACCTAAAGAAACCTTTTATTAGCTTTGATTACCTGGTATGGAGTAGATATGAGATACATCAAAACGCCGTAAGACAAAGAATAGTACGAGATAAAACACCTGTCTCTGTTGAAACTAAAAGAAAGAGGGTTTACTGAAAAGACCTGTAAGAAGAGTTGGACAAGCTAAGGATTGAGCTCAAGCAACAACAAAACGATCGAAATTCCTAGAGAAGCAACTACTAGAAGAAGAACAAATGAGGGTTTCTTTGGATCGTCAACTACAAGGAAAAGAATAGCAGATTAACGAGGTTGATCCAAGAAAAAATCAGCTAGAAGAAAAGAGTTCTCGATATGATGAACGGATGAGTAAATATGAAATATTGGGAAAGGAATTGGCCACTTTGAAGAAAGCATCTAAAAATAGAGAGCATGCAGACCAAGAATTGGTAGCCTCGGTAGTAAAGAAAAGAGACCATTACAAGATGAAATGGGAAGCTAAGAAGGGAAAGGAAGGGTGGCTGATCTTGTCTTTGAAGAAGAAAAAGATTTGAAAGCCTGGTACAAAGTTCAGGTGGAAAATGAGTTCGAGGCAAGAAGGGTAACAAAGTCTAATATGAAAAGATACTTAGCCCAAACCAACAATTTGAGAGGTCATGTTTCCACTCTACAAGCTAAACTGGAAACTTGGGAGGAGGAACTAGAGTGAAAAAGCAGCGCAATGAATGACAAGAATGCACCACTGAAATTGAAGCTCAGTTGAATAACAAGGCTTTATGCAGGGCTACGAAAGGCTAAGGATCAAACCTAGTAGCTTGAGAAAATGGTTCATATATTAGAGAAGAATAACAAATCATTGGTTGCTAGCATTGGAACATTACGCTAGGATAATGTTGTATTCCATCACAAGATAGAGCAAACTAATAAACTGATGAACATAGTGGCTAGGAAGATAGATGAACTATGTGTAAAAGCTACTAAAATTGGCAACAATGCCTGCAAATATGAAACGTACTTAGATGCTTTCTTCTTTTGTTAGGTTTGAAGCTAATAGAGGAGTAACATTCAAGTAAATGTTTTGTAGACCTCTATTTTGATGAATGAAATGGACAAGGTCCACCTTCTGCTTGTTGTCAAGTGTGTATAAATCAATTGATTGGAGCATTCGGGCAAAACTTCCATAAGATGTCCATAGATCTTACCCGGCACAGAAGTCATGGATTGGTTTTTCAAAAATAAAAATCATCATGCATACAGTCATTCATCATAAATAATACATATCATCAACAGGTTGAAATATATATCCCCGAAGAGCTTCACCTCCTAGAATTTACAACACTCGTCTTCGTCAAAGAAATATGGACGACGAAGAACGCGCACATCTCACTTTCAAGAAGAGTTGAATGCTTTAAAAGATAGTGTAGCTCGCATCGCTAGCTTACTTGAGCGAAACCGATAAATGCCTCATGTGAGAGTCCTTCAACTAGATCTCCTATAACCACTCAAACACAAGCGGTAAACCATCCCGATGAGGTTATCGAAGACGAGGTTCAAGATCCTCAACAAAATCCCTATTTTGGGCATGCAACCGCACCGGCAACCTTACCAACACCAATTGATGGAATATCTATAAATGAGTCCCATAAAACACAATCATTTGATGGTGTTGATAAAGACAAAAATGGTAGTATTGGAAGCTAGGATAAGGGCCATTGAAGGAGTAGAGTTGTATGATCCGGTGAGGGTCTGTAGAAATGTGTTTGGTCCCAAATGTGGCGGTACCAAAAAGTTCCGTGTTCCTGAGTTCATCAAGCATACTGGAACACAATGCCTCGTCACACACCGAAGTCATATTGTAACAAGATGGCGAAAGTGGTGCATGATGAGAAATTATTAATGCATTTCTTTCAAGATAGTTTGAGTGGGACAACTTTAAGTTGGTACATGAGGCTTGATAACACTAGAGTTCGTAATTGGAAAGACTTAGTAGATGCTTTTGTCAAGCAATATAAGTATAATATGGATATTGCCCTCGATAGAACTAGTCTGTCCAACCTGGAAAAAGGAGAAAAAGAGAGCATAAGAGAATATGCTTAAAGATGGAGAGACCTGGCTGCACAAGTACACCCTCCCTTTTAGATAGAGAAATGGTTACTCTATTCGCCAATACATTGAGAGCACCATACTAAGAGCATGTGATGGGAAGTTCGGCACAACAATTTATGGATGTCGTGGCCATGGCAGAGCGTATAGAGCAAGGAATAAAAATGGGAGAATCTCTCGACTCTGTGAAAAGAAGGGTTTTGGTGGAAAGAGAAAAGAGGTTGATCATATTGAAGGCGATTATAAGGGCAAGAATACCTAGTTCCCAAAATACAACCCCTCATCATCTTAAGTCGCAAACATTAGCTTCAACTCTCCATTTTCTACCAAAAGACCCGAGAACCAAATTGGAAATTTACCAAAAACCAAATCGAAGTTTCCCAAAAGAGTTACCAAGAACTTCAGGAACAATTACCCCATTATCAATGCCTTTGAATGAGATATACCGAAGTTATTAAGTATTGAGCATGTAGCTCCTGCACTCTTGACACCCTTGCAACCGCCTTATCCCAATTGGTATAACCGGATCTCACTTGCGAATACCATGTAGGAATCGTAGGACATTGCTTTTAAAAGGAAGCCACCCAAATTGGTTTTGACCAAAACAGTAGTTACACCTAGAAAAGACTATAATGCCATATCATACAATTATGGGCATGTATCTCAGGATGCAAGACAACCACTCGTCTTTTTACCCGAAATTGGAGGTTTGACTCGAAGTGGTAGATGTTTTACCCCAGAGGAGTTGAAAAGGATTAAGGGGAAGGAAGTGGTCGACATGTCCGAAGATATAAATAAACCCGTAACAGAAGAGGAGACCAATGAATTCCTAAAGTTGATGAAGCATAGTGAGTATAGTATGGTGGAACAACTCAAGAAGACCCCTGCTAAGATATCATTATTTTCATTGATATTAAGTTCTGAATCTCATTGGAAAGTTTTGCAAAAAGTTTTAAATGAGGCCTATGTACCCCAGGACATCAACTTAGAGGCCATGGAACATTTATTAGGGAGAAATATAGACTTCAAATTATGTGTATTTTACTGAAGATGAAGTGGATCCTAATGGTACAAGACATATTAAGCCATTAAACATCACAATACGATGTAAAGATATTTTAATTGGAAAAGTATTAATTGATAATGGCTCTGCACTGAATGTGTTACTAAGGCACATGTTAAGAAATGCCCATTGATGCTTCACACATGAAGCCAAGTACAATGATGGCGAGGTCATTTGATGGATCGTCAAGACCGATAGTGGGGACTTTGGAAGTAGAATTATATGTGGGAACACAAATGTTTCTAGTGACATTGCAAGTAATGGATATACATCCATCTTACAGTATATTACTAGGAAGGCCATGGATACATACAGTTGGCGTAGTGGCCTCTTAATTGCACCAATGCTTGAAATACATTATAAATGGAATGTTGATTACTGTCAAAGCTGAGGAAGAGTTTCAATGATCAGGAATGTGGTCGTACCTTTTGTAGAAATGAAGGACTATAGGGAGGGGAATATTCATGCTTTTGAAATAGTGAATGCAGACTAGGTTCCTAAAGGCGCGATAGTAAAGAAACCTAGAATCCCGGAAGCAGCAAAGATGGCTACTAAGTGTTTTTTTAAGGAACGAGATTCCTTTTCAGTATGATCCCATATGCGGAATGCCAGAATAAATCAATATAATAAAATTGAAATATGCGGATCAAAGGTTCGGACTAGGATATAAGACAAAAAAAGAGGATTACAAGCGGGTTGCCTAAGCTACGAAATAAGCAAGGATGGCAAAAATTGAAGGAAGAGAGTCAAAACAAGAAGAGCTTATTCTCTCACCGCTCCAAGTATCTTTTCGTAGTTCAGTGGAGGAGATCGAGTCAGACATAAGTGATCTGCATATTGGCACTCTTGAATGCCAAGGAGAAGAGACAAATTTTCCGTAGATATCCATCCACGATGCCGATGAGCCTCTCCTGTTGTGTTAAAAAGTAATTACTCTTGTTTGATCATGTCCATGTTTTAATCCATTTTGACCTTGATGGTAATCTAGCTCACGATGCCGCAAGATTTTGCTTTGTCAAATGAGCACTCTTTTTTATATATATAAGATCATGCATTCTTATTTATGACATATCATTTGCAAATACGCACTCTTACACGAACACACCTTATACTTTCAGGAGTGTTGAAAGATCCAACCACTCACAAAACTATAACACTAAGAATAATTGGCCAAATTTCAATGCTGACATTGTACTTGATGACGAGGAATGAGCAAAGGAAGATATAAAAGAGTTTGCTAAATTGGTGGAAAAGTCGAAAAAAACTTGGAAACCTTCTAGTGAGGAACTTGAAACCATCAATTTAGGAATCGAGCAAGAGGAAAAGGATTTAAAAATTGGTATCCTTGTTACGACTGAAGAAAGAGGAAAATTGATCTCTCTTTTGCATGAATATGCAGACATTTTTGCCTGGACTTATGCAGAAATGCTCAGTTTAGATAATGATATAGTCGTACATAAAATCCCTTTAATAGAAGGAAGCATGCCAAGTAAAATAAAAAACAGAAGAATACGGCTAGATTTGCTCCTAAAAGTTAAAGCAGAGATACAAAAGCAATGGGACGCTGGGTTCCTAGAGGTCGCTCACTACCCTCGGTGGGTAGCCAATATGGTTGTGGTCCCTAAGAAAGAAGGAAAAATTCGAGTGTGTGTGTATTATAGAGATTTGAACAAAGCAAGCCTAAAAGATGATTTTCCATTGCCTCACATAGATGTTTTGGTAGATAATGCTCGCTAAAAATGCCACATATTCATTCATGGATGGGTTTTCAGGTTATAACCAAATTAGTATGGCGTAAGAGGATAAGGAGAAAACTACCTTTGTCATACATTGGGGACTTTCTATAATGAAGTGATGCCATTCGTTTTGAAGAATGCAAGGGCTACATATCAGTGAGGATGGTTGCTTTGTTCCATGATATGATGCACCGAGAAGTTGAGGTCTATGTGGACGATATATTGGCTAAATCCAAGATCAATGAAGACCATGTGCAGATATTAAGGAAACTATTTGAGAGATTGCGAAAGTACCGATTAAAGTTGAACCCCGCCAAATGCTCCTTTGGAGTAAAGATGGGAAAATTGTTGGTTTTTATTGTGAGCGGACAAGGAATAGAGGTTGATCCAGATAAAGCCAAGGCCATACAAGAAATGCCGACGCCTAAAACCGAAAATGAAATAAGGAGTTTTCTTGGGCGAAAGAATTACATAGCCCGCTTCATATCCCAACTAATAGTAACGTGTGAACCGATTTTTCGCTTACTCGTAAAGAAAAATCTTGGAGTGTGGGATACTAATTGTTAGGAGGCCTTCAACAAGATAAATAAGTACTTACAAAACCCTCCATTGTTAGTACCTCCGAGTGCCGGGAAGCCATTGATCTTGTACTTAACGGTCACAGAAACGGCCATGGGTTGTGTGTTGGGACATCAGGATGAATCTGGAAGAAAGGAGCAAGCTATATACTACTTAAGTAAAAGTTTAATGACTATGAGTCTAGGTACACCATGATTGAGAAGCTATGTTGTGCTTTGGTTTGGAGTGCAGAAGACTCGAGCAATATATGTTATACTACACCACGTGGCTAATTTCCAAGCTACATCCACTTAAGTACATCCGTGAAAAGCCCTATTTATCGAAAGCAGGATAGCGAGGTGGCAAGTATTGTGAGCAGAATATGACATTGTTTTTATGACGAGGAAAGCCATAAAGGGCGAGTATAATTGTCGACCATCTTGCGGATCATGCCATGGAAGATTATGAGCCTCTAGATTTTGATCTCCTCGATGAAGACGTATTAGTGATCAAGGATGATATTGAGGTAAGTGAGTGGTGGACACTCTGCTTTGATGGAGCAGATAAATGTATCGAGAAATGGGGTTGGAGCTGTAATAATTTCCCAGATGGAAAGCAATATCCTTTCTCAGTAAGGTTGCAATTCGAGTGCACTAATAACACGACCGAATATGAACCATGTATCATTGGTTTAGAGGCTGCTTTAGAGCTCAAGGTTAAGAAACTTAAAGTCTTCGGGATTCCATGTTGATTATTTGCCAAGTAAAAGAAGAATGGCAAACAAAAGATGAAAAGTTAAAACTTTACCAAACCTTCCTTGTAGAATTAGCCAGGGAGTTTGAGGAGGTCAAATTCACTCATATGAGTAGGGATAAAAATCAGTTTGTCGATGCTTTGACAACTTTGGCTTCAATGGTACAAATTGTTGCTAGAGAAAAGATCCACCCAATTGACATCAAGATTCAAATCATCAAGCCCATTGTTGCACACTTGAAAGACTCACCGGATGGAGAACCCTGGTATAGTGATATCAAAAGATTCATCTAACACCAAGAATATCCCCATGAAGCTTCTAAGGAAGATAAAGAGACCTTAAGGAGGATGACTGCAAATTTCTACTTGGATGGTGAAATCTTATACTAGAGGTCATTCGATGGGACCTTACTCGGATGTCTAGATGAGAAAGAAATTAAGCAAGCTTTGAAAGAAGTTCACGAAGGAATCTGTGCCACCCATGCCAATGGTCATACAATGGCAAGGCAAATGCAAATATTTAGGTATTTTTGGCTGACCATGGAAAGAGACTCGCACGATATATGTTAGAAAATGTCATAAGTGGTTTATGGTGATAAAATAAATGCACCTAAAGAACCTCTATTCAACATGACCTCACCATGGGCATTTGACATGTAGGGATTAGATGTAATAGGACCAATTAACCCGAAAGCAAGTAATGGACATAGATTCATTTTGGTGGCAATCGATTACTTTACTAGATGGGTGAAAGCTAATTCCTACGCCCATATAACGCAAAAGGTTGCCAAGAAGTTCATTGAAAGGGACTTGATCTATTGCTATGGTCTACCTGCAAGGATGATAATTGATAATGCTCAAAACTTTAATAGAAAATTGATTGCCAAACTTTGCACCAAGTGGAAAATTAAGCATCTCAACTCCTCTCCTTATAGGCCAAAGATATGGAGCCGTTGAAGAAGCTAATAAGAATCTTAAGAAAATCATCCAAAAGATGGTCGTTATTTACAAAGATTGGCATGAAATGCTCCCATGCGCTTTGCATGGATATCGCACCACCTGTTCGAACTTCCATAGTGGCAACCCCATATGCTTTAGTGTATGGGATGGAGGCAATCACACCTTTATAAATGGAGATTCCATAACTAAGGATCTTGAAAGAGGAAGATTTAGATGAATCATAATGGGCAAGGGTGAGGTTTGAACAGCTTAAACTTAGTCGATGAAAAAGACTAACAACTATTTGCCATCACCGGTTATACCGAGTAGGATAGCAAAAGCTTACAACAAGAGGGTCAAGCCAAGGGTGTTTAAAGAGGAGATTTGGTATTGAAGAAGATATCAATAGCGGAAGACCGGAGTAAATGGGCGCCAAAGTATGAGGGACCATATGTAGTGAAGAAGGCTTTTCTAGGAGGGGCTTTAATTCTAACTAACATCCAGAGTAAATGTCCAGAGAAAATCTACCTAGACCTATAAACTCGATGTTGTGAAGAATATTATGCTTAATGTATTACTCATGACATCTAATGAAATTGAAATTTGGCCATGAATTTTTAGTGTATTCTTTTTCTATTTCCGCATGATCTTATATTTTCATTAAGATTTTTGGAAAATCAAAGTCTAGTACTGAAAAGAAATGCCAAATTAATGTTTGTTTAACAAATATGTTATGGTAATTCAAAGGATTTCATTAAAAGGTGATCTCATACCATCAAAACCCACATCATAAAGTTAATCTCTTAGCTAAACAAATGCATGTTTTTGAAATGAGGAAAGGTCATTTTTGATATACCTTCACAAAATCTCAAATATCCATTGCAGACCCTATTTGAGCCTAATAATTATTTTTTGATAATTAACTCTGACAAGGATCACACCCTACACTAGGGGGCAACTGCGAAAAATTCTCAATCTACAAAGTAGTTCTCAATGACAAAAAAAGTATGAACAAAGCTAGGTGGCATAAACATAAAAAGGGTTTAGTACACTATAGCAATTTAATTCAACATTTTGGCAGCACTCAATAGCCCATGATAGAAAGCCCAAGCAAATACTAGGGGCATGTCACGATAAAAGCCCAAACAGAATATCGAGGGGCATGTCATGTCAACGTGATGTTAGTGCTCAACGCCCATGATAGAAAGCTCAAGCAAATATTGGAGGGAATGTCAAGATGAAAGCCCAAATAAATATGGGGGTCATGCTAGGTCATTATGAAAATCAATCATGAGGACTAAAGGGAGTTTTAAGAGTAAGAAATCGTGATCCTTAGTATAGAAAACCCTCAAATACCTTTTGAGCCTCAAATATCTTTTTTTTCATAGCCAGAAACCTAAGCCTACGTTACAAGCTTAATAAAGCCCTTTCTGATCAAATACAGGTAATCTGGATCGATAGGCAAATTTGATCAAAGCCTTTTTAAAATACAAGACATGCAAAAACTCATCATTTCACATTCTTGTCAAAAGCAACATAAAACATGACAATGAAATCAATCAAATTTTTTCGAGAGCAAATTTGTTTTAAGCAGACATCAAAATGATTTTTGTGCTTGAAATGATTTTGAAATTCAAAAAAATCTTACATGAAAGCAAATTTTGTAAATAACCAACCAGTTTTGCAAAAAACTTGAAGCCTAAAACAGTTGTAGGGCATGACCAAACTGAGGGAAATCTAAAATGTAATTGAAGTTGGCTCCATCATTCCTTTTCAAAGAATGTTGATCAAACTCAGGGGGCATGTGGATATGGTGAAGATCTATCATCTCCAAGTGGTCAAAATCATAAGTTGCAGCTCGAGTAAAAGAAGCGAGAAGCCGTCAAAGTCGGAGATCCAAAAGGAAAGGAAGGCAAGGAAGAAGAAGGGGGACCTATATTTCTTAGGTAAGTATACATGCATCGTCATGCATTGCCTTTCCATTGAGAATCTAGGAAATATTTTGGAGGGATCGTAATTTACTGAACCTTCATTCATCATTTCTATGTACACTTTTGAGCTCTCACCTCTTTCACTTCCTTAAAAATGCTTTCCAACTTTATTTCTTTCCTAAATTTGGGTGTCATCATGCATTGCATCTCCTAGTAATCTAAGGAATGTTTTGAAGGGATTGTAACTTACAAACCTCCATCATTTTTGTGTGCGTCTTCGAGCCATGACTACTTTCACTTCCTGGAGTGTGCTTGCGAGCCTTTCATCAGCAGATAAAGCGTTTTTCAACTATATCTCTACTTTTATTTGAGTGCGTTTTCTAGCCATCAACCAACTTAGATAGTCCACTTTTAAGTCCTATCTATTTCCAGAACTTGTTGAGCTTGCTAGCCACCACCAATCTTCATCGTTGAGTCGCTTTCTAACCCTCGACCATCAACAAAAATAGTGCGTTTTCTAGTCCTATTTTCCATCTTCGAGTGCATCTTCCAACCCTCAATCTATCAATTAAATAATGCTCTTTCCAGCCCTATTTTCCTCACTATCTTCGAGTGTGTCTTCAACCCTCGACCACCGATTTAAATAGTGTGCTTTTCAGCCCTATTTTTCCCTTCATCTTCGAACGCGTTTTGAATCCTCGACCATCAATTAAAATAGTGTGCTTTCTAGCCCTATTTTCCATCTCATGAATTCTTCCTCACCATCTTTAACCTGGGTAGGTCACCCATCACAATGAGACCATCTTCACCATCCTTCATCTAGGTAGGTCACCCATTACAATGAGACCATCTTCATCATCTTTCAGCTGGATAGGTCACCCATTACAACAAGACCATCTTCACTATTGTCACCCGGGTAGGTCACCCATTACAATGAGACCATCTCTACCATTTTTCACTTGGGTAGGTCATCCATTACAATGAGACCATTTTCCTGTGTCATTTACAAATACCATCATCTTCCATCCTTTAAGTGTCCTCCTTAGGCCTCAATCCTTAGGTAGTTCACTTTCTAGCCCTATCTTATCATCCCTTTCTGAGTGCGCTTCATAGTCCTCATTCTCATTTTTGGATGGATCAACCATTTCTTGGTCTGATAAACCCACTTTTCTTTTTCTTTACAACGCTTACTATCTCAAGTCTTTTACAAGACTTTAGTCATAAGCATTGTAAAGAGGGGGCAAACTGTCAGAACTCCAATTTTGGGTTACTCCCAAAACAAAATAAAAATGATAAAAATAAAATAAAAGGGGTTGGTGTTAACAGAAAAATCAAGGTGGAAATTTTGGACGCTTTAAAACCCGATCGTACCTCTTTTTTACCCGTAAATGAAGGAAAGTGCGATTCAAATATAAAATAATTCATTATTGGATAAATCTACATAAAAGTAAAGTCGAAAGACATCATTATATTTTTATGGGCCACTTCGATTTAATCGCGCCAATTTAAAATGTAATTATGATTTTGGAATTAACTAAAAGCCTAGTTAAAGGATTTAATTAGGCACAAGAGCGTAATTATACTTTAAATGGGTCAAATTAATTTTATTAAAATCTTAATCGGTGAGATATCAAGTTTGAAAGCTTAATTTGGGTTAAATTGAGACAATCACAATTTTTGGAGACGAAATTTTTTGTTACAAAATCGGAAGTCAAAATTGAAGATAAAAATATTGTTCTTCCTAGTTTTTCTCATCCAAAAACTCTTTTATCACAACTTATTGATTTAAAAAAAGAGAAGAAGAGAGCACCGCCAAGCCATGGTTCTTGAGCTTTTTTTTTGTCGCTTGAGGGGTTATTTTCGTAGTTATAATATGTATGAATTTGTGAAAAACCCAAAACACTCCCCACTGTTCCGTGTCATTTTGTTAGCACCCAAGGGTTTAATGACAGCTTTATTGTGCAAAATATTTAGAAATAATATGCATGTCCCTTGGAATTGATAAAAAGACCCCAATCCGGGGTTAAATTTTTCTGTTTTGGGTTAAAATGATAAATTTGTTGTTACAATCCACAATAATCTGTGTCTATGTACACAATGAAAATGCATAGTGAAACCGAGAAGACAAATATATTATCTCGCAACTCTAATTTGGGAAATAATGTTTCCGAGTAACCATCTAGACTTTATTTTTCAACTTATATTTATTTAAAAACATCATAATAAACACATTTTGATGCTTGAAACACAATTTAATTAATTTGAAAACTCATAAATGGAAAACAAGTAATTGGAACTTGATCTTTGAACTTGTTTAAAAGGAAAAACCACATTCATTGAATTTTTTATCTTAAACAAACTCTTTAACACCATGTAGAATCCTATTTGACATTGTATTTTGATTTATTTTTTTGATATTTTGATTTTTTTCATGTATTAAAATAAAAAAAAAAATATTTTCAAAAATACCCTTGACCATACTCGTTGAAATTCACTGATTAAGGCAACTATGCACCTAAAGGCGGAATTGATGCAAATACAATAAATAATGCAATCTTAAAAATTAAGATGTCCCCTCTTCAAGATTTTCCTTTTCCACTTTAAGATGTCCCTCTTCAAGATTTTCCTTTCCACTTGAAGATGTCCCCTCTTCAAGATTTTTCCTTGGTGATGTTCCCTCACCAATACCAAGAGTTTTATACTCAACTCTCAAGAGTTTCACAATGGTTGTTTTTGTAAAACAACAATACACTCTTAATAGTGTGGATATTACAAATGAAGATCTATGATCTCTTTCTCTCACTTAATAGCACTTAGGATATTTGAAGGTGTTTAAGTGTAGTGAGAATGAGAAATACTCTTTGTGTTAAGATATGAAGATTTAAACACAAATATGAGTATTAATGAGGATTGATGATATGAAGGTGTTTTTGCACTCTAATTGCCTCAATATAAGATATGAAAGTTATGTCAATTTCGTTTTGCAATTAAGAGGCCTATTTATAAGTTTCAAAGAGAAACTAGCCGTTTATAGCCGTTTGAAACTAGCCGTTAGAAACTAGCCGTTAGAAACTAGCCGTTTAATCATCAAATCCTTTGCATGCAATGTGAAGTGTGTGAGTTCATTTTAATTTGTGCTATCAAGATAGAAATAGAAATTTACATAAAGCACTAAAATGAACACTTATTCTAAGTCTTCACTTGCTTGCATTTTGGACTTCCTGGAGTGATTTCTTCGTGTACTCCATTATGCTTGTTGATGTATTTTTTGTATAATACCTGTTTATAGCTTAATCTCATCCAAGCATATTATTAGTCCATTTTCTTTTTATTGTTATCATCAAAATATATAAAGCATACAAAGTATGACATTATATGTCAACAATCTCCCCCTTTTTGATGATGACAATAAACAAAAAAACTTAGATAAAAAATTGAGTCTCCCCCTATATTTTGTAATGCAATATATAAGAGACATTGAACATTTTTAGCAATTTAATCTAAGTAAAAATAATCATATGCAATTTCAAGAAAAAATCATTTTTCTCCCCCTAAATATATGCATATATATATTTTTCATATTCTCCTATTTTTCTCCCCCATTATTGATGCATTTGATATTTTCATATTCTCTCCCCCTTTGGCATCAACAAAAAGAAAATTAACATTTTAGATAAATAAAAACATAATATCTAATAATAATAAATATCCAAAATGAAATTATTTCCACCAAAGAATTCAAGGGTGGTTCCTTTGGAACCCAAATCATTTTAACATTCTTATTTTTCTTCATAGGACATGCATAAATCAAATGTCCTAATTTTCTACAATAATTACATGTATGATTTGGATCATAAGAATGTTTAGCTTTAACAAAGTAATTCTTTAAGTATTTTTGGTTTATCTTAGGTTTATAACCTAATCCTCCTTTGTTAAACACACTTCTTTGGCTCGAAAGCATTTTCTCAAAAATTTCTGAGCCTTGTGTGAATTTAGAGATAATTACTTTTAACTCATCAACTTTTTCATTTAAAGATTTATTATCTTCTTCAAGTTGATTAGTTTTACTACTCTTGTCATTTAAATCAAATACTTTCTTTTCTAATAATTCTTTTTCCTCAATTAAGCATATATGATTTCTTTTGAGAGTACTATATTTTGAACCTAATTTCTTATATTCTACATACAAATTTTCAAGTTGTTCATGTAATTCAATATAAGAAGGGTTGGATTCATCATCCGAAGATAGTACCTCATTTTCTCTTTCGATTGCCATGAAGCACATGTTAGCCACATGTTCTTCTTCATCACTAGAGCTTGAGTTCGAGTCATCACTCCATGTTGCTTTCAAAGCTCTCTTTTGAAAGCGATTTTTCTTCTTCATTTGAAGATGGGAACAGTCGGGTTTGATATGCCCCAACTTGTTGCATTTGTAGCACCTTGGAGTTTCTTTACTTGAATCTCCTTCCTTTTTGTAGTTCGAGAACTTTCTCTTGTCATTTTTCCTTTTAAGAAAGTTTCGAAACTGTCTTGTGATTGATGCTACATCTTCTTCAAGATCGTCATTACTGTCTTCATCATCATCATTTTCCTCGCTTTCGATTCGATGAGCAGTTTTAAATGCCAAATTTTTCTTTGGCCTTTCTTCTTGATCTTGATTATCCATAGATATCTCGTGCGTCATTAGAGAACCGATGAGCTCCTCTAATGGAAGTTTTGTGAGATCTTTAGCTTCTCGTATAGCTGTCACTTTAGCTTCCCAAGCTTTTGGTAGAGATCTGAGAATCTTACTTACGATATCTGCATTTGAGTAAGTTCTACCAAGAGCATGTAAACTATTTGTTATGCTAGTCATACGAGTAAACATGCTTGTTATGGATTCATGTTGCAACATTTTAAATAACTCATATTGATGAACTAACATATCAATTTTTGATTCTTTTACTTGGTTAGTTCCTTCATGAGTTACTTCCAAAGCATGCCATATATCCCTAGCATTTTTACATGAAGATATTCTATTAAATTCACTTCTATTTAATGCACAATATAAAGTGTTCATTGCTCTAGCATCCATAGAAAGTAATCTTTTATCTAGTTCACTATATTCTATCATGCTTTTTGGAATCTCAATACCATTTACAATTTTAAGTGGTCTATGAGGTCCATTTTCAATAGAAAGCCATAAATCGAAATCTATAGATTGAAGATATATTGACATTCTAGCTTTCCAATAGGCATAATCATCACCATCAAAAAATGGTGGTCTAGATGTTGAAGCACCTTCATTTCGGAGATTATTGCATATAGTTGTCATTCTACTCAAAGTCTAAGCAAACTTAATAAATGAGAACTAAGCTCTGATACCAATTGTTGAAATTCACGGATTAAGGCAACTATGCACCTAAAGGCGGAATTGATGCAAATACAATAAATAATGCAATCTTAAAAATTAATTACTTTAAAGTAAAGAGATAAGGGAAAGAGATTGTTAACTCGATTTTTAACGTGGTTCGGCAAGCCTACGTCCACGACTCAAGTACCAACCCGTACTTGAGTATTGTACTCTTTTACTAATCCAAGTAACAAGATTACAATTTCCGCTTGATGAATCCACACCAAGACTTTACACCACTTGAAGATATGCCCTCTTCAAGATTTTCCTTTTCTACTTGAAGATGTCCCCTCTTCAAGATTTTCCTTTTCCACTTGAAGATGTCCCCTCTTCAAGATTTTTCCTTGGTGATGTTCCCTCACCAATACCAAGAGTTTTATACTCAACTCTCAAGAGTTTCACAATGGTTGTTTTTGTAAAACAACAATACACTCTTAATAGTGTGGATATTACAAATGAAGATCTATGATCTCTTTCTCTCACTTAATAGCACTTAGGATATTTGAAGGTGTTTAAGTGTAGTGAGAATGAGAAATACTCTTTGTGTTAAGATATGAAGATTTAAACACAAATATGAGTATTAATGAGGATTGATGATATGAAGGTGTTTTTGCACTCTAATTGCCTCAATATAAGATATGAAAGTTCTATCTAAATCGTTTTGCAATTAAGAGGCCTATTTATAAGTTTCAAAGAGAAACTAGCCGTTTATAGCCGTTAGAAACTAGCCGTTTGAAACTAGCCGTTTAATCATCAAATCCTTTGCATGCAATGTGAAGTGTGTGAGTTCATTTTAATTTGTGCTATCAAGATAGAAATAGAAATTTACATAAAACACTAAAATGAACACTTATTCTAAGTCTTCACTTGCTTGCATTTTGGACTTCCTGGAATTATTTCTTCGTGTACTCCATTATGCTTGTTGATGTATTCTTTGTATAATACCTGTTTATAACTTAATCTCATCCAACCATATTATTAGTCTATTTTCTTTTATTGTTATCATCAAAATATATAAAGCATACAAAGTATGACATTATATGTCAACACATACTTCCAATTAAAAATAATTAGTCGGTACAAAAAGGGCTAACCAAGAGTTCTTTTTCTCTCCTTTTTTTCAATTAGTTTCTCTCTCATACTAAAACATACATGGTTTAACATGATAATATAAAGTTGTGAACTGAAAATTATAAATCTGAAATAACAGGGATTACATATACATATACATATACATATACATATACATATACATATACATATATATATATATATATATTATTAATTATATTCAAGCATTCCAATTTTTCTCTCCTTGATTTCTACCCAATATCTTCTCGTAATACAAGTCTCGTCACGTCCCTCTAACCAAGAGCTAATTGTATTTTGGCACCCTCGACCAACAACAACAACAAAAAAGATACTGAAAAGAGAAATGGATGGCTCTATTTACTTCAAATTCCATTCCTACTAAACGGAAAAGAATTGAAAAATAAGTGATAAAATTTTATAACTAATATAGTATATGTTTAATATTATGATAATTTTTGTTAAAAACTATTATAAATTATATTTTTAATCAATATTTTAGAACAAGATCTTGAATGTTGTTAATATAAAACTATAATATATATATTGATTAATTAAATATTCATCATACCACAATAAATAAATAATAAAAAGCAAAGGCATGTGTAGAAATCACTAGTTTCAAAAGGGACTTTTGGCTTCTTTTTAACCTTTGTGTTTGTTCCTCAAAAAGCATTAGGGACAAAAACTGATTTTATTTTAGTTTCATAAGCGACCATCCTAACCATTTTGAAGGTGCTAAAAGGGTATTAGGGTATTTTTAAAAATTTGTTTTTAATTTCTTTATATCATTTTAATATGTTGATGTAAAAATATTATTTTAATACATTTATAAGTAAAAACACTTTGAAAAACAACTGCAACCACAATTCCAAAACCTTTATTGTGTTTCAAAATTGTTTTCAAAAAATTATTTTAATTTTTTTTGTTTTAAATAAAATTTTTGAATGATTTTATATCATTTTTATATACTAATATCAACAATAATGTTTTTAAAATAAAAAATCATTTGGATGCAATTATGAACAAAAATATTTTGAAAAACAAGTTTAACCACACTCCCAATTACATATCGTTACATATGCAATGATTTTAAAAGAAACAACTAAAATCACACAATATATTTTTTCCATGGTAATTATAAAATAAACTAAAAGAGATCAATGTTTCATTGTAACATTTAGATTATTTAGGGATAAACATGAGTTTTTCTAAAAACAAAACTATAAATGAGAATGTCATCGAAAATTGAGACCATTTTTGAAAAAAATGGAGTTTTTCTAAAAACAAAACTTTAGATGGGCAGGTCACCTGATATTGAGATCATTTTTAGAAAGATAAAAACGAGTTTTTCAACAAATAAAATAGAAGATAAGCGAGTCACCCAATATTGAGACTATTTTAGAAGAAACAAAACATGGAGTTTTTCTAAAAATAAAACTGTAGATGGACGAGTCACCGAAATTGAGACAATTTTTAGAAATAAACATTAAGTTTTTCTAAACAAAACCCTAAATATGAGAATGTCATAAAAATGAGACCATTTTTTGAAAAATATCATGAGTTTTTTTCTCTAAAAACCCCTAAATATGAGAATGCCATAAAAATTGAGATTATTTTTAAAAATTCGTGGATTTTTTCTAAAAACAAAATTGTAGATGAGTAGGTCACCCGAAATTGAGACCATTTTTAGAAATAAACATAAGGTTTTTTTCTAAAAACCACTAAATATGGGAATGTCATTGAAAATTGAGAACATTTTTGGAAAAAATAGTAAGCTTCTCTAAAAATAAAATCAGTAGTGAGTAGGTTACGTTATATTGAGACAATTTTTAGAAATAAACATGAGTTTATTTTAAAAAAAAACTAAATATGAGAATATCATAAAAATTCAGACCATTTTTTGAAAAAAAATTGTGGAGTTTTTCCGAAAACAAAATTGTAGATGGGAGGTCACCCAATATTGAGACCATTTTTTGAAAAAGCAGAGTTTTGAACAAATAAAATAGAAGATTAATAGGTCACCCGATATTGAGACTATTTTAGAAAAAGAAAAGGCATGGAGCTTTTCTAAAAACAAAACTGTAGATGGGTAGGTCACCGGATATTGAGACTATTTTTAGAAATAAACATGAGTTTTTTTCTAAAAAAACTAAATATGAGAATGTCATCAAAATTGAGACCATTTTTTGAAAAAATCGTGGAGTTTTTAGAAGAGAAAACTAGAGATAGGCAATGTCGTGATGAAATTATTTTTGCACTTCGTGCTCAATCATCCCCTAGATTAGGGAAGACAACAAGTCTGCAGATGAAATGAGTGATGTTTATAGTCATAATAGTTATGATTATAATTATTACGAGTCTCCACCTAGTATTAAGGTCACTAAGAAATATATTGGTTTGTGAGAGTCTAGGTAAGGGGACTTGTTATGCAAGGAGAAGACGTATCACTCCTAGTGCACCCTACTTAAGGTAAGCTATATTGTTGTTTAATTGTTTTATTAAGATTAAAATGTTTTACACTGTAGTTTCAAAAAACCATTTTTGGTTTGCGAGTGTACTTTACAATGTAATTTTACACCATAGTTTAAAACCTTTTTTTAACGGATATAATTTACAATTTAATTTTACACCTTAGTAAAAAAATTCTTTTTTATTCATGGGTGTAGTTTAAAATATAGTTTTACACCCCAATAGTTAAAAAAATAATATATTTTTTTGATATTTTGCGAAAATTCCAACGGATAATCATAAATTGGTTACGATATCCAATTTTCGTTATAAAATATGAGAAAGATGCAACATATTTTTTTAATGAAAAATATGATGGAAAAAACTTTGGAATCCTACCGTATGCATGATAACAACACTTTTTTTTATAATGCAATTTTATTTCAAAATAAAAATTATAAAATAAATTGTTTTTAGGCTAGCTCAACCAAGTTGGCCCAAATGACCAACTTTGCTTGGGATGGGCGAGAGCAACTCAACCCAATAACCAATTTACATGAACAAGTGAATTAATTCACTCGGTTCACTTCATGTGAACAATAGCAGATGGTCGCCGACCACGACAAGAGACTCACCTGCCACTCGTCGTAGGGTAGAGGAGGCTGAGCTGGTTGTCCTTATGGTAGTGGTGTAGAAAATAGAGGCCCGTGTTGGCCGGAGGGGCGTTGGAAGTTGTTGGGTTCGCATCACTGGTGTTGTTGCCGTCGTCGCTCCTCGTCACCTGAGGTTGCTTCTACTACAGTCACAATGGACCTTTTAGTAGAGCTACTCGGCGCTAAGGAGGAGGATTTATTGGTATGTGGAGCTAGCCGAAGGAGCGAGAGAGTTGATGATGCAACTAGTTTTAGAGAGAGAAAGGGATGTCAAGCCCGCTAACGATGAAGGAGAGAGAGGAAGGTGGTGCTTGTGTTGCAAGAGTGAAATAGAGAGTTGACATTGACTTTGCAGGAGATGAGGAAAATGAAGAGATGATGGTCATGTTCTATCTTCTCCCTCTCTTTGTGTAAATTTTTCTCCCTTTCCTCCTCTATTCTCCTCCCATCTTTCTCCCTTTGTTCTTCTTTGTGTTTTTATTGTTCTTCCCTTTGTGTAAAATTTTTGCTCCTTTGTCTCTTATCTTCCCTCCCTTTGTATGGATTCTCCATGCGGTATTTATAAGCATAGGAGGTAGGTTGCCTTTACTTGCAACGTGCATGAAAGTATGTCCGTCAGTGCAGGTGTGTGCAGTGTGGCCGTCGGCAGCGACATGCTAGTGGTTATCGGCGGTGGCATAGGTAGTTGTCTGCAGGACTGCATTTTTGGGATAATTTGGTCTTTCAATTTATAATTGTTCTAATTGCACCCCTAATTAGCTTTAAATTTTTAATTTTATGCAATTGTGTTCCTGTCAAAATTTCAGCAACAACCTTAGCTTTGCACGTCTTTTTTATTTTGGTTCTTGGTTTCTAATTTGTGCAATTTGATCTTTAATTGACCATTAAACTCTTAATTGTTTTCAATTTGACCCTCGATATGCACAATTGGCTTGGAAAATTTTTATTGGGTCTCCGAAAATTCCAATCTTCTCAATTGAGCCTCGAGTTAAACTCAAGAACTTGATTTTTCATCAATTAAGCTCTTAATAAAAGTAATTTGACTAATTTAAAGTATAATTAAGTCCTTGAACTTAATTGAATCATTCAATTGGACCTTAAATTAATTCTCAATCATAATTACACTTTAAATTGGTCGACATTTAAATCAAATCAATCCATAAAAATATAATTATGTCGTTCGACTTAATTTTTACACGATTTATCCAATGATAACTTATTTTTGCCTTACATATGGACTTTCCTCTATTTTTGGGGACAAAAAAACGACTAGACTCTCGAAAACAACCAAAATTTTCACATTCATTTTTCTACCAACGCTGACCCTTTTATTTTATTTTTGTTATTTTTGTATAAATTTTGGGGAGTAACCTGAAAATGGGTTATGACAGTTGCTCCCTCTTTACAATGCTTACGACTAAATTTTTATACAAGACTTTAGATAGTAAGCATTGTAAAGAAAAAAGGTTGATATACCAAACCACAAAATGGTTGATTCATCCAGAAATGAGAATGAGGGTTATAAAGCGCACTCAAAAGTGAATGGTAAGGTAGGGCTAGAAAGCACACTACCTAATAATGAAGGCCTAAGGAGGACATTGAAAGGATGAAAGATAATGATGTTTGTGAATGACATAGGAAAATGGTCGCATTGTAATGAGTAACCTACCCAAGTGAAGATGATGAAGAAGGTAAGAAAAACAAAGATGGTCTTGTTGTAATGGGTGACCTATCCACGTGAGAATGGTGAAGATGGTAAAAACACAGATGGTGTTGTTGCAATGGGCGACTCGCCCAACTAAAGATGATGAAAATGGTAAAAACACACAAATGGTCTTATTGTAATGGGCAACCTATCCAAGTGAGAATGATGAAGATGGTAAAAACACAAAGATGGTCTTGTTATAATAGACGACCTGCCCAGCTGAAGATGATGAAGATGGTAAAAACATAGAGATGGTCTCATTGGAGTGGATGAACTACCTAGGTGAAACATGTGAATGAAAAATAGGTTTAGAAAGCTCGCTATCTAGTATCTATGGTTGAGGGTTAAAAACTCACTCGATTGACAAGGAGAAGGATAGGGAAGAAAAACACACTATCCTAATTAATGGTTGAGGGTTGGAGAACAAGCTCAAATAAGAAAGAAAAATAGGCTAAAAATGCACTATCTTAATTGGTGGTTAGAATTGGAAAACCATACTCAAAAGAGGAGGAGAAATATAGTTAAAAAATACACTATTTTAATTTATGGTTAGGGGTTGAAAAACACACTCAATTGAGAGGAAAGAGAAATAGTGTTGGAAAACACACTATTTTTGTTCATGGTTAAAGGTTGGAAAACACATTCGAACAAGGAGGATAGGGATGGAAAATGCACTATATTAATTAATGGTCGAGAGTTGAAAAACTCACTCGAAGTGGAAGCAAAATAGGGTTGGAAAACACACTCAAATAAGAGGAAAGAAATGGCTAAGAAGTGCATTATCTTAATGGATGGTCAGTGGTTGGAAAAACACTCAAGAATGGAAGAGATAGGGTTGAAAACGCATTATCTTAATTGATGGTCGAGGGTTGGAAAACACATTCGACGATGAGAGAAAATATGGTTGGAAAGCACACTATTTTAATTAATGGTCGAGGGTTGGAAACACACTCAAAAGAGAAAGAAATAAGGCTAGACAATGTACTATTTTAATTGGTGATTGAGGGTTGGAAAATACACTCAAAAGAAGAAGAAGAATAAGGTTAAAAACACACTATTTTAGCTTATACTCGATGAAAGGCTTGCAAGTGCACTTATGAAAGTGAAAGTGATAAGGGCTTAAAGGTGCACACAAAAATGATGAAGGTTTGTAAATTACAATTCCTCCAAAATATTTTTTAGATTCCTAGTGGGGATGTAATGTATGATGACATTCAAATTTAGGAAAGAAGCAGGCTGAAAAGCATGCTATAGGATATGAAAGAGGTGAAAGCTAAAAGGCATACAGAAATGATGAAATGAAGGTCTATAAATTACAATCCCTCCAAAACATTTCCTAGATTCTCAATGGTGAGCAATGCATGATGACACCAAAAATCAAGAAAGAGATAAAGCTGAAAAGCATGATCAAAGAAATGAAAGAGGTGAAAGTTTGAAAGTGTGCACAAAATAATGAATGAAGGTTCAGTAAATTATGATCCCTCCAAAACATTTCCTAGATTCTCAATGGTGATGCAATGCATGATGACACCCAAAATCAAGAAAGAGATAAAACTGAAAAGCATGATCAAAGAAATGAAAGAGGTGAGAATTTGAAAGCGTGCACAAAATAATGAATGAAGGTTCAGTAAATTATGATCCCTCCAAAACATTTCCTAGATTCTCAATAGGATGATGCATGTATACTTAATCGAGAAATATAAGCCCCCTTTCTTCTTCTTCATGGTCTTCTCTTTTCGGGTTTGGATCTTTAGCTTTGGCGACTTCTTGCTTCTTCTTACTCGAGTCGCAACCTATGATTTTAACCAATGGAGATGATGAACCTTCAACATATCCATATGCCCTTATTTGCTTAAAGACCCTCAGTTTTGTTCAATCAATTTTTGAAAGGGAATGATGAACCAACTTCAATTGCATTTATAGATTGCCCCCACCTTGGTCATGTCTCAAAAGTATTTTAGGCTTCAAGTGTTTGGAGGAAAGGGTTTGATTATTTGCAAAAATTATTTTTATGAAAGATTTTTGGAATTTCAAAGTCATTACAATCATAAGAACCATTTTGATGTTTGTTTAAAAAAATTGTTCTCGGAAGAATTCAAGTGATCTCATTGTCGGGTTTTATGTTGATTTTGACAAGAATGTGAAATTATATTTGCATGTCAAAAGGCTTTGATCAAGACTTGTGAAACATTTGTAAGAATTGTTTCGAATAGAAAAACATTGCCTATCAATCCAGGTTACTCATATTTGATCGGAAAGGGCTTTAGGCTCCCATGACAGTTGTGTGTGTGATCATTAGACTTGAAATCACCAAGTCATCTTATATACAGAATTTTATCTTTGATCATGATACAAATTACAATCTTTTATTCACATGGAAGTAGTTGCTCTCTTAAGCTAAGATACAGATGACACGTAAAACTAACATGTAGGTATTTGTCATAGGAAATGTGTTATGAATTCATCCGCATGAGAATTCTATATGGAATGATCACGTATGTTTGTGAAAAGGCTTCCATGACAATTGTGTGAGTGATCATTAGACTTGAAATCACCAAGTCATCCTAAATATAGAATTTTATTTTTGTTCATGATACTCGATTATTATCTTTTTCACATGGTAGTTGCTCTCTTAGTCGAGGTACAACTGACACGTAAAACTAACATGTAAGAGTTTGTCAAAGGACATGTGCTCTAAACTCATCCGCATGAGAATTCTATATGGAAAGATCACCTATGTTTGTGGAAAGGCTCTCATGACAGTTAGGCGAGTGATCATTGAACTTGGAATCAGTTTGTCATCTTATATAGAGAGTATTATTCTTTGATCATGATACATATTATGCTCTTTCTTATCCTCAAGAAAGTTTTTGTTTTCATTAGATGAGATAGAAGGGACACGTAGAACTACCATGTAGGTTTTGCCATAAGGCATGTTCCCCGAACTCATCCGCATTAGATTTCTATATGGAAAGATCCTCTCTGTTTATGCAAAGGCTCCCCTGACAGTTGTGCTAGTGATCATTAGACTTGAAATCACTTTGCCATCTTTTATATAGAGTATTATTCTTTCATCATGATACATATTATAATCTTTTTTTTCACAAGCAAGTAGTTGCTCTCATAAGATGAAGTAGAATGTGTTGACATATAATGTCATACTTTGTATGCTTTATATATTTTGATGATAACAATAAAAAGAAAATAGACTAATAATATGCTTGGATGAGATTAAGTTATAAACAGGTATTATACAAAGAATACATCATGGATTACACGAAGAAATCACTCCAGGAAGTCCACGATGCAAGCAAGTGAAGACTTAGATTAAGTTTTCATTTTAGTGCTTTATGTAAATCTCAATTTCTAACTTGATCGCACATATTAAAATGAACTCACACACTTCACATTACATGCATTAAAAGAATTTGATGATTATAGGATGAAGTCATAATCAATCGGTTCAAGAAATTCATAAAAGATAATTTGTCAAAATTGCTTTTCTGCATGAATCGGTCGACCACCTGGGTTACCAAGTGAACCGGTCGACCGCTTGAAGATAAATTATCTTTCGAGCTGAACCGATCGACCGCTTGAAGATAAATTATCTTTCGAACTGAACCGGTTGACCGCTTGGGTTATCCGTTGTGAACCGGTCGACCGCTTGATATGACAGTTGCACTAAAACGGCTAGAAACGGCTAGTTTCTTTTTGAAACTTATAAATAGGCCTCTTAATTGCAAAATTAAGAACACACAACTTCTATATCATATAGTGAGGCAATTAGTAGTGCATAAACACCTTCATATCATCAATCCTCATTAATACTCATATTTGTGTTTAAATCTTCATATCCTAACACAAAGAGTATTTCTCATTCTCACTACACTTAAACACCTTCAAATATTCTAAGTGCTATTAAGTGAGATAAAGAGATCATAGATCTTCATTTGTAATATCCACACTATTAAGAGTGTATTGTTGTTTTACAAAAACAATCATTGTAAAACTCTTGAGAGTTGAGTATAAAACTCTTGGTATTGGTGAGGGAACATCACCAAGGAAAAATCTTGAAGAGGGTACATCTTCAAGTGGGAAGAGGGAATATCTTCAAGTGGTGTAAAAGTCTTGGTGTGGATTCATCAAGCGGGAATTGTAATCTTATTACTTGGACTAGTAAGAGAGTACAATACTCAAGTACGGGTTGATACTTGAGTCGTGGATGTAGGCTTGCCAAACCACGTTAAAAACCGAGTTAGCAATCTCTCTCTCTTATCTCTTTACTTTAAAGTAATTGATTTTAGAATTGCTATAATTATTGTATTGTTGCCTTAATCCGTGGTTAACAGAATGGACAAATAAAACTAACATATAGGTGTTAATCGAGCACATGTAAACCGAACTCATTCACATCGATTTCTATATGGAACGATCACATATGTTTGTGGAAAGGCTTCCATGATAGTTGTGTGAGTGATCATTAGACTTGAAATCACCAAGTCATCTTATGTACAGAAAATTATTCTTTGATCATGATACAACTTATGATTTTTTCACATGGAAGTAGTTACTCTCTTAAGTCGAGGTACAACTCGACACGTAAAACTAACATGTAAGTGTTTTGTTTCACATGTAAGTGGTCTCATAAGATGAAGTAGAATGGACAAATAAAACTAACATGTAGTTGTTAATCATAAGACATGTAAACCGAACTCATTCACATTTGATTTCTATATGGAACGATCACATATGTTTGTGGAAAGGTTTCCATGATAGTTGTGTGAGTGATCATTAGACTTGAAATCACCAAGTCATCTTATGTACAGAATATTATTCTTTAATCATGATACAACTTATGATTTTTTTCACATGGAAGTAGTTACTCTCTTAAACCGAGGTACAACCGACACGTAAAACTAACATGTAAGTGTTTGTCATTAGGACATGTGCCCTAAACTCATCTGCATGAAAATTTTATTTGGAAAGATCACCTCTATCTGTGGAAAGGCTCCCATGATAGTTGTGCAAGTGATCATTGAACTTGAAATCACTTTGTCATCTTACATAGAGAGTATTATTCTTTGATCGTGATACATGCTATGCTCTTTCTTATCCTCAAGGACGTGGTTGTTGTTATAAGTTGAGGTAGAAGGACATATAAAACTAACATGTAGGTGTTTGTCATAGGACATGTGTCCTGAACTACATGAGAATTCTATGTGGAAAGATCACCTATGTTTGTGGAAAGGCTCTCATGACAATTGTGCGAGTGATAATTGAATTTGGAATCGGTTTGTCATCTTATATAGAGAGTATTATTCTTTGATCATGATACATGTTATGCTCTTTCTTATCCTCAAGGAAGTTTTTGTTGTCATTAGTGACATAGAAGGGACAGTATAACTAACATGTAAGTGCTTGTCATAAGACATGTTCCTCGGACTCATCTCGCATTAGATTTCTATATGGAAAGATCATCTATGTCCGTGTAAAGGCTCCCATGACAGCTTGTGCAAGTGATCATTAGACTTGAAATCACTTGGTCATCTTATATATAGAGTATAATTCTTTGATCATGATACATATTATAATCTTTTTTCACAAGCGAGTACTTGCTCTCATAAGATGACTTAGAACAAACAAATAAAACTAACATGTAGGTATTTATCATAGGACATGTAAACTGAACTCATTCGCATGAGAATTCTATATGGAACGATCACATATGTTTGTTGAAAGCCTCCTGTGACAATTGTGTTAATAATCATTAGACCCGAAATCACTAAGTCATCTTATATAAAGAGTATTATTCTTTGATCATGATACATACTATGCTCTTTCTTATCCTCAAGAATGTTGTTGCTCTCATAAGGTAAAACTAACATCTAGGTGTTTATCATAGGACATGTAAACTAAACTCATCCCAATGAGTATTCTATATGGAACGATCACCTATGTTTGTGGAAAGGCTCCTATGACAATTGTGCAAGTGATCATTTGCATGAGAATTATATATGGAAAGATCACCTCTGTCTATAGAAAGTGTTGTGATGTCGCGGTTGCACAAATTAATTACCTTAGTTTAAAACATAACACATAAGATAGTATAAAGCAAGTAAGGGTCGATCCCACGAGGACAATTTAGTTCAGATTTTCTTGCTATATGTTATGGAATTGTGGGGTTGGAAGTTGTTTATGCCCTAAAGCAAACTACGCGAAAATTATATAAAACTAAAATTTATCAATAAAGCAAACCTTGGTCACAAATCAACATCCACCTATAGAAATTAGAACTGATCATGGAAATGACACATCAATTTATATTCTAAATATTTATCTTTTCTAAAAATTGGTTCATTAACGAATCCGCAGTATACCTTACCCTAACCATTAAACAACCACAATGTCCGCACTAGTAATTTGATTCAATGACAACATTAAAATCTAGATAAATTGATCAATTAAGAAACATAATTGTTCGCAATATATATCTAGTTTGATTCAATGTTCTCCCTAAGATTAATAAAATAGATCCACTATAATTATTAACTTAGTTGCTTCATAAGTTCATATACCATAACTCCGGTTTTGATATCAAACTTAGCAATCGATTGTCTATAATAATAACTTCAAGTCTGCACTTAGCAATTAAATATACAATCATAGGAAAATAATAATTGGAGAACAAACATATTCATCATATAATCTAAACAATTGAGGTAAAAATACAACCCACAGTTCTTGAAATCGAAGGTTTCGTGTCCTTGCAACCAAGCAAAAGAGTCTAGCCTTGCATGTTTATTAAACAACTAAATAAAAATATGGAAGAAAACATGATTTAGGGTTTGGAGGAGAAAGATTTATGTTTTCTTTGGTGTTGACCACCACTTCCATGCTCCTCTCCTCTATATATTCTTAGAAACTTTAGTGTCTATTTTACAAAATAGTATTTCCTTAAGTTGATGGAATTTAGTTGTCCCTTGTAATATTCATATCTCCTTCATAACACATCATTTTATGCTTAAATTTGGAGCATGTATATGTTGGCCATGTGTGCATCAATTGTCCCGTGGAGGAGATCGGGTGGGCCAAGTCACAATCGAATGTCGTGGGCGCTTGCATGCTCGAATGCGGTATAAGGCTAGGGTATGCACCTCTTCAATCACCAATTGGTTTTAGAAGAGTTGGTAGCGCCGAGGTCCTACAATTGGTATCAGAGCCAAGGTCACGAGTTCGATTCCCAGCGGGAGCAATTGCTGAGGGGGAGATTGTTGGCCATGTGTGCATCAATTGTCCCGTGGCGGAGGCCGGGTAGGCCAAGTCACAATAGAATGTCGTGGGCGCTTGCATGTTGAATGCGGTATAAGGCTAGGGTATGCGCCTCTTCTATCACCAATTGATTTTAGAAGAGTTGGTAGCGCCTGAGGTCCAACAATTGGTATCAGAGCTTAGTTCTCATTTATTAAGTTTACTTAGACTTTGAGTAGAATGGCAACTACATGCAATAATCTCCGAAATGAAGGTGCTTCAACATCTAGACCACCATTTTTTGATGGTGATGACTATGCCTATTGGAAAGCTAGAATGACTATATATCTTCAATCTATAGATTTTGATTTATGGCTTTCTATTGAAAATGGACCTCATAGACCACTTAAAACCGTAAATGGTATTGAGATTCCAAAAAGCATAATAGAATATAATGACCTAGATAAAATATTATTTTCTATAGATGCTAGAACAATGAACACTTTATATTGTGCATTAAATAGAAGTGAATTTAATAGAATATCTTCTTGTAAAAATGCTAGGGATATATGGCATGCTTTAGAAGTAACTCATGAAGGAACTAATCAAGTAAAAGAATCAAAAATTGATATGTTAGTTCATCAGTATGAGTTATTTAAAATATTGCAAAATGAATCAATAACAAGTATGTTTACTCGTATGACTAGCATAACAAATAGTTTACATGCTCTTGGTAGAACTTACACAAATGCAGATATTGTAAGTAAGATTCTCAGATCTCTACCAAAAGCTTGGGAAGCTAAAGTGACAGCAATACGAGAAGCTAAAGATCTCACAAAATTACCATTAGAGGAGCTCATCGGTTCTCTAATGACTTACGAGATATTTATGGATAAACAAGATCAAGAAGAAAAGCCAAAGAAAAACTTGGCATTTAAAGCTGCTCATCAAATTGAAAGCGAGGATAATGATGATGATGAAGACAGTAACGACGATCTTGTAGAAGATGTAGCATCTATCACAAGACAGTTTCGAAACTTTCTTAGAAAGAAAAATGACAAGAGAAAGTTCTCGAACTACAAAAAGGAGGGAGAATCAAGTAAAGAAACTCCAAGGTGCTACAAATGCAACAAGTTGGGACATATCAAAACCAATTGTCCCCTTCTTCAAATGAAGAAGAAAAATCGCTTTCAAAAGAAAGCTTTGAAAGCAACATGGAACGATGACTCGGACTTAAGCTCCAGTGATGAAGAAGAACATGTAGCTAACATGTGCTTCATGGCAATCGAAAGACGGGTTGGTACTTGAGTCATGGATGTAGGCTTGCCGAACCACGTTAAAAACCGAGTTAGCAATCTCTCTCTTATCTCTTTACTTTAAAGTAATTAATTTTAAGATTGCATTATTTATTATATTGTTGCCTTAATCCGTGAACAACGAGTATATTTCTTTGAGTCCTGAATCCACGAAAATTGGGTTTACATCAATCAAACTTTTGTAGCTCAAGATATTTAAGTTGGAATGGCCAAAGGTCAACATAAGCAGATTGCAAGATTTGACTTTAAAGGATGCAATTTCCTTTCTCTTCCTTATTATTATTTTTGCCTTAGATTTCCATAAAGGTATGGAAGTTATCTTTTCAATTCCACTAGAATCACTTCATTTTGACCTCTAGAGCTTCCTCTTTGCACAAAACATCGACTGAAAGTCAAATATGTCAATTAGCTCCAAATACCTCTTTTTGCATCTTTCATCCAAAAATGCCTTCAAAACATAAAATAAAGAATAATAAGGCATTTTATACACAAACACATGCAAAACTCTAGGTAGATATAGGTGAAACTATCAAATAATATGGTTACATCGGAAAGGTTCCCATAAAAGTTGTGCAAGTGATCATTAGACCTGAAATCACTATGTCATCTTATATAGAGAATATTACTCTTTGATCATGATACATACTATGCTCTTTCTTATCCTCAAGGAACTTAGTGTTGTCATAAGTTGAATTAGAAGGGACACGTAAAACTAACATGTAGGTGTTTCTAATAGGACATGGAAACTAAACTCATCCGCATGAGAATTCCATATGGAAAGATCATATTTGTCTGTGGAATGGCTCCCATGACAACTATGCAACTGATCGTTAGACTTAAAATCATGAAGTCGTCTTATATAGAGGGTATTATACTTTAATCATGATACATTTTATGCTCTTTCTTTTCCTCAAGGAAGTAGTTGCTCTCATAAGCAAAGATAGAGGGACAAATAAGACTAACTTATAAATGTTTGTTAGAGGACATGTGTACTGAACTCATCCATATGGGAAATTAATATGCAAAGATCACCTATGTCTATGTAAAGGCTCCCATGACGAGTTGTGCAATTGATCCTTAGACTTGAAATCACTAACTCGTCTTATATAGAGAATATTATACTTTTTGATCAAGATACATTTTATGTTCTTTCTTTTCCTAATTAAAGGAGTTACTCTGATGTGATCCAACCATCAAAGAATCCATTAAAGGTTCAAGTTGGTCCAATTCATCGGGTTTAAGGACAAGAAGTTCAAAGAAGCCTTCAATGGACTTCTTCAAGATATATGGTCTAAGGCGGACTTCAAGAGGATTTGTGATAATAAAAAGCAAGCCTTGATTAATCTTATCCATGATCAAGAGGGGCTTGTTTATGGATCCAAGACCATTACACAAGGGTTGGCATAAGAAGACTAGATTTAGACAGTTTGACCTTTCATTACTCTTTTAGTCATAACTAGATCTACAGATTGAATTTTGATGTGTTTATAGTTGTTAAAAAATAGACTTCCATTCATTTCCAACGATATATGGAATGCTTTCTAATTCATTAAGACAAGATAGAATGATCCGTTTTAAGTTGGGTCTTGTTGTTGCCAAACATAATGCAGAAACAACGAACTTGTCTTATTTATTTAAGTGAGCTATCAAAATTTAATTATTTTGAGAGGAGACAATTTTTGGGCTTTAGATTTGTTAATTTATATTATTTTAAAATGGGTTTATGTGAGGCCCATTAGGAAAACAATTGTTTTGCTTGGAGGATAAATACTCTATAGTAATAATGTTAGGGCAACTTTTTGGATAATATTTTTCAGCATTGTAGTTGACTTTGTTTGCTTCATCTTGGTTCTTGATTGAACTTTCAACTCTTCATAGAATTGATCATTCTTTATTGCAAATTTATACTTCTTTTGCTCATCTACAGATGAAGGTGTTGTGATCGAGTTGGTTTATAGCCCCATTGCCTTGGAGCAAGTCTTCCATTGTTATAAACTCATTCAAACAAACTTGGGTTAGATTGATCTTGGGGTCGCGAATACCATTAAATTTTGTTATGGTTCGCATCATGCTCTCATAAGGTGAGGTAGAAGGAAACGTAAAACTAACATGTAGTTGTTTGTCATAAGACATGTGCACTAAACTCATCCATACGAGAATTCTATATGGAAAGATCACCTATGTCTATGGAAAGGATCCCGTTATAGTTATGCATTTGATACTTAGAGTTGAAAACACTAAATATTTTTATATAGAGTGTATTATACTTTGATCATGACATATTTTATGCTTTTAGTTTTCCTTAAAGAAATAGTTTCTCTCATATGCTAAGGTGGAGGGGACATGTAAAACTAACATGTAAGTGTTTGTTTGAGGACATGTGCACTCGAAATGATCCACATGGGAAATCTATATGCAAAGATCAATTATGTCTATGGAAAGACTCGTGTGATAATTGTGTAAGTGATCTTTAGACGTGAAATCACTAAATCGTCTTATATGGAGAGTGTTATACTTTGATCATGATACATTTTATACTCTTTCATTTCTTGAAAGAAGTAGTTGCTCTCATAAGCGAGCTAAATGGGATAAGTAAAACTAACATGTAGTTGTTTGTCATAAGACATGTGCACTCGAACTCATTTGCATGAGAATTCTCTATGGAAAGTTCTCCTATGTCTATGGAAAAGCTCCCATGACATTCGTGCAAGTGATCCTTAGACTTGAAATCACTAAATCATCTTATATGGAGAGTGTTATACTTTGATCATGATACATTTTACGCTCTTTCTTTTCCTCAAGGAAGTAGTTGCTCTCATAAGCATAGCTAGAAGGGACACTTAAAACTAACATGTAGCTTTTTGTCATAGGACGTGTGCACTTAACTCATCCGCATGATAATTCTATATGGAAAGATCTCCTATGTTTGTGGAAAAGCTCCCATGACATTTTTGCAAATGATCCTTAGACTTGAAATCACTAAGTCATCTTATATAGAGAGAATTATACTTTGATCATGATACATTTTACACTCTGTCTTTTCCTCAAGTAGTTGCTCTCATAAGGTGATGTAGAATGAACACATAAAACTAACATGTAAATGTTTGTTATTGGACATATGCATTCAACTCATCTCGCATATGGAAAGATCATTTGTCTATATAAAGGCTCCCATGACAAATGTGCATGTGATTATTAGACTTGAAATCATTAAATTGTCTTATATATAGAGTACTATAATTTGATCATGATACACTCTTTATTTTCCTCAAGTAAGTAGTTGCTCTCATAAGGTGATGTAGAAGGGACACAAAACAAACATGTAGGTTTTTGTCGGAGGACTTATGCACTCGAACTCATATGCATGATAATTCTCTATGTAAAGATCACATATGTACGTGGAAATGTTTTACAAATTATATATAAAAATTAATAATTTAAAAATATAACATTTCTTTAAAAAATTAAAATAAATATTATTTATTAACGCTCCATTCCATTTTGGTTTTCAACTAGTGAGTTTGCCCCCACTATGTTGTGGGCACAATATAATTTTTGTACTTGTTGGATTTGAAGCAATTTATAGATTTTACTAATTTAAAAATAAAATATAATATTTATACATGCAAAGTTTGATATGAAACAACACACCAATATACACTACCGCAACAACAACATCAAAGAAACGGAAATAGGTAATTGCCTCGAAAGATTTTCAACACAAAAATATGGGAAGACAATTTTTTCGCACATTTACATCAACCTTCATGATGTTGTCGGTTTGCACTACGTTACAAGTCAAGCAAACAATTTTTGCAATTGTTGAGATTAAAATATAATATTTGTATATGTAAAGTTTAATATAATGAAACAAATCAACACACTTTATTATAACAACAATAACATCGAAGTTTTAACATCTAAAATTATCAAAAACATACAAAAAATTAAAAAAAACAAATAAGAACATAAACTAAAATTATTATTGTAGTTGTTGTTCTAATAATGAAAAAAGAAAAATTAAATCAAAGACTAAAAAACCATAAAAGTTTTAATAAAAGAGAAAATAAAAAAATATAATAGATGATTAGCTGAAAAAATTATTTGATTTGAAAATTAAAAAATTGTTTATACATGTAATCTGTTGAGATTAAAATAGAATATGTATATATGTAAAGTTTAATATAATGAAACAGATTCAACACAACTTATTATAACAACAATAACATTGAAGTTTTAACATTAAATTTATCATCACTATCACTTCCAAAATAATAAAAATTATTAAATTATCCGAAAAAATACAAAAAAATAAACAAAAAGCAAATAAGAACAAAGACTAAAATTATTATTGTTGTTGTTGTTGTTGTTGTTGTTCTAATAATGAAAAAGCAAAATTAAATCAAAGACTAAAAAAGCATAAGAACTTTAATAAAAAAAATATAATAGGTGATAAAACAAAAATAAAAATTATTAGCTGAAAAAATTATTTGATTTGAAAATTTTAAAAAAATTGTTAATACATGTAATCGTTGAGATTAAAATATAATATTTATACATGTGAAGTTTAATATAATAAAATAGAACAACACACCTTATTAAAAACAACAATAACATCCGATGCGAACCAGCCCAAAAACACCAACATCGACCCATTACGAGTTCCAAATGGTCCAATCACGCGGTCTAGGACAAAGGCATTGAAAGAGGCAATGAATGCAATGGTCTTGAAGGTTTCAACCAGGCGAGACTGCAAGGACCGTTGGAGTATCAAGAGGAAACCTTAGTACATCTTATCCATGTGCGGGAGGGGTCCAATACAACCTTATTTGGGCCATAAAGATAGGACAACAAAAGGATCCAAAAGAGTCCTACTACAACGTGGAAACATGGGATTGATGGGTTGGATGGAAGAGAATAAATAAACCTTATGGGCTCTATTTAAGTTAGTTAGCTACAGCCCAAGGCTTGTTTGGGCTTAATTAAGACTTTCTGTTTGAGATAGGATCCAAGGCTTGCTTGGATTAAGTAATGGGCTCTTTAATTTAGCATTTTGGAGTCTGTTTCCAGTGGACCTCATTTAAGTCCACATAAGAGGTCCATTAGGGTTACTTTTAAGGACTATATAAACTCATGTAACCCTTACTTCAACAGCCATTATTGATGAAACTTCATTACGAACTCTTCGATTTACGTGTAAGAGAGATTCTTGCATTCTTCGATTCTTGAATGAGCCGAATCGACTTATCGAAAATTAAGCGGCCTGTGGCGTCATTCTACTCATTCCAATAGTGCGGGTGCCTTGGGGCGAGTTTCCATTGTGTCACACTCAGTATCGGACCTTCTTTTGGCTTTCCGGGATCTTATCTCATTCTTGGTTGTGGGTTGCGTGACCACGTGATCACGAGGTTCGCATCATGTGGTATCGAGCTAGCCACCATGAAGTTTTCCAGCTTTTGTGTTCATCTCTTTGTTCTTCGTGTCACCATCATCTTAAAAAAAGAACTTATATTTCATCATTTTCTCTCTTTGTTTCAGTATATTAAAAACAAAACAAAAAAAGAAGTAAAGAAAAGAAAGAGAGATAGAGACATTAGTTGAAATCTTGTTGCAGAAAACACTAGTCTGGGGAAACACAAGCAAATCACATCGGAATCAGTTGTAATTTCATATTGGGTCTATTGGGGATAAGATAGTATCATATATCAAATTTGGGCTTATTCTGATATTGATTTCTTGAGGGGTTATTTCGAAATTCATTTCTGCCGCAGAAACACTACCTTAGTGAACCCATATAAAAACACCTTAGAATCCATTGAAACTTTATATTCTGTGTCTAGGGGTTGATATCGCATGATATATTAAATTAGGGCTTATTTTGATATCGTATACTAGAGGTTTCAATTGGAGGTTCATTTCACGCTAAATTCACCACATAAGGGTTTGTATACCTAGAAGTACGAGAAAGGCCTATAAATTGAGTGCTATGTTTTACTTAGCACTAAAATACTAAATATTGATTTTGAGGTCGTTTCGAAATTGGTTGGTCTTGGTTTCAATTCAATTACGTAAAATTTTGTAAGAGGTTAAATTCTGCTCAAGTCTCAAAACAAGATCCCTACTGTTTAAATTTGTCCAATTCTCTGTTTCATTCTATTTTGGTTTATCTAGGAGTCATGTAATGGTTTTCGCTAGATTTATTTCTGTTTTATTTCGTGTCTTCGTATCGTCTACAATTTGTATGAATATGCATTGTTACTCACGAAATCATAATCGTAGTTTTGTTTTGCTTTGTTTTCAGTATTCTTATTGCTTATTGAGTCTGAAATTCATAATTAGAGTGCGCTGCGAAGGCTACTAACTTTGATTTGTTGATTTTAGTTCTGAAAGAACCAAAAGACAACAAGTTGTAAGGGAAAAGACGTAGTGAGCTTATTAGAGTGAAAAAAACCTTGATTTTGTGTGTGTGTGTGTGATACACGAGAGTTGTGAGGATATATATATATATATATATATTTTTGCTACTAACCAAATTTTGCAGATTCAAAGGATGTCTGAAAACAACGAATCAGGACACAAAATGTTGACGTGGCGTTCCAATTATGAGCTATGGGTCAACAACTTGAGTTGATATCGAGGGCATTCAAAGATTTTAAAGATGAGGTGAATTCAATAAAACAACAGAATAGTGGGGCTGATCATCGAGGAAATACCGTTCGTATGGCCGTACGGAATAACATATCTGATTTTGAAGAGGATGTTGATGAAAACGCAGATATGGGCGAAGATGACTATGATTTTGCATCTGTTGGCCGAGGAGTCAGACCTGGACCAAGCAGAGCTAGGAGGAATGCGAATTTCCGTGGCATGTGGAGTTATGAAGATATGGATGGGGACAACATCAAACTGAAAATTCCTAACTTTGAAGGTAAAAATGATCCCGAGGCTTATTTGGAGTGGGAGAAGAAAGTAGATTGGATTTTTGATTGTCATAGCTATTCTGAACAAAAAAAATGAAATTGGTGATGATTGAGTTTACAGCGTATGCAATGATTTGGTGGGACCAAATTGTTAGGAGGAGGAATGGGGAGCGACCCGTTCAGAGTTGGGGGGAGATGAAAGCGTTAATGAGGAGACGATTTGTGCCAAACCACTATTATAGAGACCTATACCTGAATCTCCAAGGTTTGAATCAAGGCTATAAGACAGTAGATGAATATCACAAAGAGATGGAGATAGCAATGATTTGGGCCAAAGTTTGTTAAGGATAGAGAAACCACCATGGCTAGATTTCTTAATGGGTTGAAACATGACATTGTCAATGTGGTTGAGCCACAACACTATGTGGAGCTACAGGACATGGTTCACATGGCTACAAAGGTGGAGAGACAACTCAGGAAGGGACATGTTCGGCCAGGATCTAATCCGGGTTCTTCATCATCGTGGAAAACGAATCGAAGAGAGAGGGTATTGTCCAGCCCAGATCCTTTGTTCCTTCTACAACTGAACAAACAACGGCTAAAGTTGATCTCCCTATCGGTGCCAAAGGTAAATCTGAAACTCAGCCTAAACGCACTCATGATGTTAAATGTTTCAGGTGTCAAGGGCATGGGCATTATGTCTTGGAGTGTCCAAACAAGAGAATCATGATGATTAGAGATGATGGTGATATGGAATCTGAAAGAGATCAATCTGATTGCGAAGGCATGCCACCATTGGAGGATATTGATGAGGATGAGTTAGCATTACCGGTTGCGGGGTCCTTGGTTATAAGGCGCACACTTCAGGTCCAAGTCAAGGATGATGAGTCTCATCAACAAAGAGAGAATATCTTTCATACACGTTGTTACGTACAAAGTAAGGTGTGTGGTTTAATTACTGATAGTGGAAGTTGTGTTAATGTTTGCAGTACCATCCTTGTTAGTAAACTGAATTTGAGAACTGTTAAGCATGCGAAACCATATAGATTGCAATGGCTGACTGATAGTGGTGAAGTGAAAGTGACTAAGCAGGTTGTGGTCCCATTTTCGATTGGGAAGTATATTGATGAAGTTATGTGCGCTGTGGTACCAATGCAAGCAAGTCATGTCTTGTTGGGGAGGCCATGACAATATGACAGGAAGGTAGTTCATGATGTGGTTAAAAATAAATATAGCATTGTAAAAGATGGTAAAACCATCACTCTTGTTCCTCTTACACACAAACAGGTGTATAGTGATCAAATAAAGCTAAAAAGTGAGCATGAGGTGATGGGGAGAGAAAATCAAGGTGAGGAACATGGGGAGGGAAAACCATCAGATTCAGCCAGAACTCAAACCTCTACAACCCCTTCGACCACCCATCCAAACAAAAACAAATGTTTGGCCAACACTCCCAACAAATCAGACCATTCGACCACTCAAAAACACCCAAATGTGGTCGAGAGTGGAGGTAAGACAAGAGGAGTGAAGAAAGTCAAGAAGAGTGATGAGAATTGTGTGGAAAAACTAGAGAACAACCTAATTTTTATGCTAGAGAGGGTGAGGTCAGATCTGCATATTTCGCTAACAAGCCAATGATTTTACTTGTGTACAAGGAGGCTTACTTTAACAATAATGATCTTGATCATATTGTGCCTAGTGCTCGCTAGTTCTTTGTTGCAGGAGTTTGATGATGTGTTCCCGACGATACTCCAAGTGGATTACCTCCATTGTGAGGGATAGAGCATCGATTGATTTTGTACCGGAGCTTCAATTCCTAACCGACCAAGCATATAGAAGCAATCCCGAGAAGACGAAAGATCTTCAAATGCAAGTTGATGAGCTGATGGAAAAGGGCTACATTCGTGAGAGTATGAGCCCATGTGTCTGTACTCGGTGCTACTTGTGCCTAAGAAGGATGGAACATGGAGGATATGTGTTGATCTGCCGAGCAATCAACAACATAACCGTAAAGTATAGACACCCTATTCCTAGGCTTGATGACATGTTAGATGAGTTACATGGATCTTGCATTTTCTCTAAAATTGACTTGAAAAGTGGGTACCATCAGATTAGGATGAAAGAGGGTGATGAGTGGAAAACTGCATTTAAGACTAAGTATGGTTTATATGAATGGTTAGTGATGCCGTTTGGACTTACAAATGCACCAAGTACGTTTATGTGTTTGATGAATCATGTGTTGCGTGCATTCATAGGTAAGTTTGTGGTTGTGTATTTTGATGACATTTTGATCTATAGCAAGAACTTAACAGAGCATTTTGATCATTTGCGGAATGTACTTAGTGTGTTGCGTAGTGAGAAATTGTATGCTAATCTTAAAAAGTGTGCCTTCTGCTTGGAAGAAATTGTGTTTCTTGGCTATGTGGTAACTGCAAAGGGTATCTTGATGAACGAGGAGAATGTTAAGGTCATCCGGGATTGGCCTACACCCAAATCGGTAAGTGAGGTAAGGAGTTTTTATGGGTTAGCTAGTTTTTACAGCGTTTTGTGAAAGGCTTCGATGACAATAGTTGCACCCTTGAATGAAGTTGTAAAAAGTCGATTATGCGTTTAAATGGGGAGGAACAAGAATTGGCTTTTGTTCTTTTGAAAGAAAAATTATGTTCGCACTTTGTTTTATCCTTACCGACTTTACAAAGGCATTTGAAATAGAGTGTGATGCGTCCGGAATGGGAATAGGTCTCTGTTTTGATGCAGGATCGGAGACCTATTGCATATTTTAGTAAGAAGTTAAGTGGAGCGACCTTGAACTATCCCACTTACGACAAAGAACTCTATGCCTTAGTAAGAGCACTCGAAACATGGCGAGCATTACTTGTGGCCAAAAGAGTTCTTCATCCATTCAGATCATGAGTCCTTGAAACATCAGAAAGGGCAAGGTAAGTTGAATAGGAGACATGCGAAATGGGTTGGATTCATTGAAACTTTTCCATACGTGATCAAGTATAAGCAAGGGAAAGAGAACATCGTAGCCGATGCACTTTCGCGTGAGTTATGTTCTTTTATACACCATGAATACTAGATTGCTAGGCTTTGAATATGTGAAGGAATTGTATGGTAATGATTCTGAGAGTTATAATGCATGTGGAAATTCGGCTTTCGGTAAGTTTTATTTGATGGATAGTTATTTATTCAAAGAGAATATAATTTGTGTTCCTGCTAGTTCTTTGCGTGAATTACTTGTTCATAAAGCTCATGGGGGTGGTTTAATGGGTCACTTTGGGTTTGAGAAAACCTTGGATGTATTGCATAAGCCTTTCTATTGGCCAAAAAGGAAAAGAGATGTGCCACGAATTTGTGAACAATGCATCGCTTGTCGAAAGACAAAATCTAAAGTACAACCACATGGTCTCTATACACCATTACCTGTGCCTACTGAACCTTGGGTAGATATCTCTATGGACTTTGTTTTAGGTTTACCTAGGTCAAAGAAAGGTAAAGACTCTATTTTTGTTGTGGTTGATAGGTTTTCTAAAATGACGCATTTCATTGCATGCCATAAAACAGATGATGCATCTCATATTGCAGACTTGTTCTTTAGGGAGATTGTACGTTTGCATGGCATTCCTAAGAGTATTGTGTCAAATCCTGATGTTAAATTCTTTAGTTACTTTTGGAAGACCTTATGGGGAAAGTTGGGAACCAAACTTTTATTTTCGACAACATGTCATCCTCAAACAGATGGGCAAACTGAGGTAGTCAATAGAACATTATCTCAACTTTTGTGTGTTGTTATACAAAAGAATTTGAAAAGTTGGGAAGAATGTTTGCCTTTTGTGGAGTTTGCTTATAATAGAACTGTGCATTCGACCACTAGTTTTTCTCCTTTTAAGTTTGCTTATGGTTTTAATCCACTAACTCCTATGGACTTAATTCCTTTACCTTGTGAAGAAAGGATAAGTTTAGATGGTGAACAGAAGGCAAAGATGGTGAGACAACTCCATGAAGGAGTTCGACTGCAAATAGAGAAAAAGAACAGACTTTACTCTTCTAAAGCAAATAAGGGACGTAAACTGGTTGTTTTCCAACCCGGTGATTGGGTTTGGGTGCACATGCGGAAGGAACAATTTCCTAACCAAAGGAAATCAAATTTACAGCCTCGTGGTGATGGTCCATTTTACGTTTTGGAGAGAATAAATGACAACTCATACAAAATTGTTCTTCCAGGTGAGGATAGTGTTAGTGCTACCTTTAATGTTGTTGATCTTACATTGTTTGACACAGATATTGATTCGAGGTCGAATCCTTTCGAGGAGAGAGGGGATGATGCGAACTATATTCGAGGAGAGAGGGTCGAAATCTATATGCAAAGATCAAGTATGTCTATGTAAAGGCTCTCATGATACTTGTGCAAGTGATCCTTAGACTTGAAATCACTAAATCGTCTTATATGGAGAGTGTTATACTTTGATCATGATACATTTTATACTCTTTCATTTCTTGAAAGAAGTAGTTGCTCTCATAAGCGAGCTAAATGGGATAAGTAAAACTAACATGTAGTTGTTTGTCATAAGACATGTGCACTCGAACTCATTTGCATGAGAATTCTCTATGGAAAGTTCTCCTATGTCTATGGAAAAGCTCCCATGACATTCGTGCAAGTGATCCTTAGACTTGAAATCACTAAATCATCTTATATGGAGAGTGTTATACTTTGATCATGATACATTTTACGCTCTTTCTTTTCCTCAAGGAAGTAGTTGCTCTCATAAGCATAGCTAGAAGGGACACTTAAAACTAACATGTAGCTTTTTGTCATAGGACGTGTGCACTTAACTCATCCGCATGATAATTCTATATGGAAAGATCTCCTATGTTTGTGGAAAAGCTCCCATGACATTTTTGCAAATGATCCTTAGACTTGAAATCACTAAGTCATCTTATATAGAGAGAATTATACTTTGATCATGATACATTTTACACTCTGTCTTTTCCTCAAGTAGTTGCTCTCATAAGGTGATGTAGAATGAACACATAAAACTAACATGTAAATGTTTGTTATTGGACATATGCATTCAACTCATCTCACGTATGGAAAGATCATTTGTCTATATAAAGGCTCCCATGACAAATGTGCATGTGATTATTAGACTTGAAATCATTAAATTGTCTTATATATAGAGTACTATAATTTGATCATGATACACTCTTTATTTTCCTCAAGTAAGTAGTTGCTCTCATAAGGTGATGTAGAAGGGACACAAAACAAACATGTAGGTTTTTGTCGGAGGACTTATGCATCGAACTCATATGCATGATAATTCTCTATGTAAAGATCACATATGTACGTGGAAATGTTTTACAAATTATATATAAAAATTAATAATTTAAAAATATAACATTTCTTTAAAAAATTAAAATAAATATTATTTATTAACGCTCCATTCCATTTTGGTTTTCAACTAGTGAGTTTGCCCCCACTATGTTGTGGGCACAATATAATTTTTGTACTTGTTGGATTTGAAGCAATTTATAGATTTTACTAATTTAAAAATAAAATATAATATTTATACATGCAAAGTTTGATATGAAACAACACACCAATATACACTACCGCAACAACAACATCAAAGAAACGGAAATAGGTAATTGCCTCGAAAGATTTTCAACACAAAAATATGGGAAGACAATTTTTTAGCACATTTACATCAACCTTCATGATGTTGTCGGTTTGCACTACGTTACAAGTCAAGCAAACAATTTTTGCAATCTATTGAGATTTAAATATAATATTTACACATGTAAAGTTTAATATAATAAAACATATCAACATATTTTATTATAATAACATTAACATTGAAGTTTTGACATCTAAAATTATCAAAAACATACAAAAAAATTAAAAAAAACAAATAAGAACATAAACTAAAATTATTATTGTAGTTGTTGTTCTAATAATGAAAAAGAAAAATTAAATCAAAGACTAAAAACCATAAAAGTTTTAATAAAAGAGAAAATAAAAAATATAATAGATGATTAGCTGAAAAAATTATTTGATTTGAAAATTAAAAAATTGTTTATACATGTAATCTGTTGAGATTAAAATAGAATATGTATATATGTAAAGTTTAATATAATGAAACAGTTCAACACAACTTATTATAACAACAATAACATTGAAGTTTTAACATTAAATTTATCATCACTA
>CM063596.1:1729108-1769740 GCA_032356905.1 Salix exigua
GTTGGTTTTGAGCTGATATAATATACATGTTTATGTAAAGGATCAATTGCATAATTTAAAGATGTAATTTGGGATCTAACAATCTAACAATAAAGTTGAACATGATATTGTATATAGTTTTATGGACAAAATTGTTGATTATCCATTATGACGCAACAAAAAACAGTCAAGGAATATGACCAACATCAATATTCCATAAAATACTTGCAATAAGATGAAATCTCAAAAAAACCCAAGGTTTTTATTTCATAATCAAATAACTAATTTTGGACAGAGGCTTTACAAAGTTATTCAAAGCAAAACCAGCAAAACCCTAATCCAACCCATGACGGATAAGGAAACGACATAAAACAATAAATTTACCATTAATGGAAAATTTGAGATAAATGAAGAATATAAAAGGCCTATATGTCCTGAGTAAGCAGCAATTGACAAAAGTCAATTTGGATACTTAAAATGGCAAAAATGACGATTTTGGGGTCGAAACAATGGAATTTGGCCAAAAACAGGAGGACACTAGGGGCTATGCCGCTGACTTCTTCTGTAAACAACGAAACACATCAACTGGGTGAGTCTCACACCATTCTGACTTCAATGATCCGGTTGCTGAAATTTAGTTGCCTTTGAATTTTGGGTGGTCCCTCTTGAGCATGTAAGCTTCCGTTACCTGTTCTACATCAGACTCCTCCACTTGAAAAGAATTCAACCTTGAGTTATGTTCTAGATCAGAATCAAGATACAAGGATTCCTTTGCATGATACTTAAACAAATCTGTCACGTTGAAAGTTTTGGAAATGCCCATTGTTTTGGGAAGATCAATCACATAGGCATTATCGTTGATCTGCTTTAAAACTTGATATGGACCATGTTTCTTGGGCTTCAACTTGTTGTAAGTCCCTATGGGAAACCTTTCCTTATGCAAGAACACCATCACTGAATCTCCCTCTTCAAACACCTTGCGACGTCGATGCTTATCTGTCGCAGCCTTGTACTTTGCATTTGTTGCTTCCAACCTTTGCCTCACCTCTTCCTGGACGGCATAACCTTGTGTAGCCATGTTTTCATCGGCCATGCTAAATCCTAGACTGCCCTTGAATAGACGAAACAAGTCCACCTTATGCCTCAGTGGTGTCACATATATCATAGCAAAAGGAGTCTTTCTCATGGTGCTTTGGATGACAGTATTGTAAGCAAACTCAGCCTATGGCAACACATGATCCCATTGTTTTTGTTTATCCCCACAAATGCTTTGAACTAGATTTCCCAAAGTCATGTTTGTCACCTCTATCTGCCCATCAGTTTGCGGGTGCGTGGTTGTGCTTTGGTTCAGCGAAGTCTGAAATATCTTCCATAAAGTCACCCAAAACTGACTAAGGAATTTGGTGTCACGATAAAAGGTAATTGACTGTGGCACTCCATGAAGTCGGACCACCTCCCTGAAAAATAATCGAGCTATTTGTGAGGCATCAGATGTCTTTCGACAAGGGATGAAATGAGCCATCTTCGAAAACCTATCAACCATCCCTCATTGGGTATGAGGAAACCCTAACTCAAAATCCATAGACAAATCCTCCTAAATATTGGTAGGAATAGGTAAAGGTGTATAAAGACTAGTATTTTGTGCCTGACCTTTATATACCTAAGATATATAAGACCTCTGTATAAAATTGTCGATGTCCCTCTTTAGTTGCGTAAAAAAATATCGCTCTTCTCAACTAGCCAATGTCTTGTCTCGACCCAAGTGCCCACTCAATCCACCCCACGAAGGTCACAGACAAATTCTCTTGCAGCGACATCCTGTTATACAATGATTTCTATGAAATCTTTTGCTCACATGAAAATTGCTGACGGGGTGTTTCTTAATGCACTTCTCCCAAATTTCTTTAAAATCATCATCCTCCTGATACAACTCCTTTAGGCACTCAAAACCCACAATCTCATGAGCCACGATTACCAGCAGGTTGGCATGTCGGCTCAAATCAACACCTCGGTTCAAAACACCTGATTTGTTCGGGATGGAAAAAGGAAATTTTTGAAGGAAAGTAGCCGACCTAACATGCATGTTATCCAAGTGTTTTTGGCTATTGATAAACTTCAGAGCCTGATGGTTAGTGTACATAACAAATTCTCTTTGCACTAGATAATGTTCCCAATGCTTCAAGGCTCGGACCATTGCATAGAATTCCTGGTTATACATACTCCATTTCTGACAAGCCTCACTCAATTTCTCGCTGAAGAAAGCTACTAGTTGCTTCTCCTGGGATAACACAGCCCACGCCACTTGCATCACATTCAACTTCGAAAAACTTATTTCTCTTTGATTATGGCAAAACTTGTTTCTGCGTCATCTCACCACTGAAATTTTCCCTTCTTCAGGCACTCTGTTATAAGTGCCATGAAAATATTGAAACTCCGGATGAATCGGTGGTAGAAAGTGGGAAAGCCGTGGAAGCTCCGAACTTCACCCACAGTCTTCGGCATAGGCCATTCTCTAATTGCTTTGACCTTCTCTTCATCCACATGAATCCCCTTTGAACTGACCACATAACCCAGAAACAACAAGCTATCCATCATAAAGTTGCACTATTTTAGATTAAAGAATAATTGGTTCTCTTGTAGGACTGTCAACACATCCCGTAACTGCTCCACATGCTCATCTTCAGTCTTACTGTAGATAAGAATATCATCAAAATAAACAACAAACCTTCCCACAAAAGGCCTCAATACTTGATTCATTACGTGCATAAAAGTGTTGGGCATGTTTGACAGCCCGAATGGCATAACTAACAACTCATATAACCCATCTATGCTTTTGAAAGCTGTCTTCCACTCATCCCTTGGTCTGACCCAAATCTGGTGATAGCTGTGGAGGTCAATTTTCAAAAACAACTTTGAACCCTCAAGCTGATCAAACATGTCATCTAGGCGAGGAATTGGGAAGCGATATTTGATAGTTATCTTGTTAATGGTGCCGCTGTCCACACACATACGCCATCTCCCATCTTTCATCATTCCACGTATGGAAAAATGTATTTAGATGTTTGAAATGTTGATCTGTAAAATGACAAAAAATGAGAACTTTATCAATGTATATAATGCAAAATGTCGAATGTGCATTGAACATGTCATTCATAATGTGTTGGAATTTAGATGATGCATCTTTTAAAATCCTGATTTCATATCAAATTTGGAAAATATGAATGTAAGATGTAATGTTTATAATAAATCTTTTTTGTTTGGATGGGATATCTAATCCATTTAATGCATAATTTAAGGGTTTGTAATTGATCATTAGCCTTGGTTTGCCCCTCTCAATTTCAAAGTTTTTGTTTACATAAAAAGGAGCACATGACCATGGTGATCTAGATCTTTGAATTAGACCATTATACTCGAGGACATGGATCTCTTTTCGACAATGTTTTCTAGTTCATCATTTATTTGTTTAAGTCTAGCCTTGGCAGGTATTTGCTTTTCTGAAAAAATATCTTCATAAGGAAGATCAACACGTTTTTTTCCTAGAAGGCAATGGGTAAGTCTAAATAGATATCTTGTTCAATCTTACCTTGAAAATCTATAATTTTCTTTTATAATAATGAATCTTTCAGTTGTTTATCAATGCGACAAAAAGTGACCAAATTTTGTAAATCATGCAAATGGAATTTCTTACCATGAATCCATGTATTTATATGATATGTATGAATAAATCATGCTTTAATTAGATTTAAATTCCTAGTCTTAGATTCTTCTAAGAATGGGAAAACAAGTATGATGTTATTGACTTCTGATGTAATATAGTCATGACATACTTTTTATGGAGTAATCATGTCAATGATTATGTATCAAGAATTTAATTAAGCTCAAACATAAGAATAATAATAAAAATAACAATCTCACATAAAAACTAAGGTATCTAATTAAAAAAAAACTAAGACAGATAAACTTTCTACTTTAAATAATATTGTGAATAAAATTTTAAACTAATAAACACAAATATTTTTTGGTGTCACCTTTAGATGTTCAAAATAAACTAGAAAATTGATTGTTGAAGTTGTTTTCTATTTAACTCATTGTTTGTTGTCTAGAATAATTAATTATAACTTTTAAAAAATTCTCTTAAGACATAGAAGCCCTAGTTACCTTCCTTTAACTTTTCTTGTAGGATTATAAACTTCCTTTAAATAAGCTAATCAATTTACAAGATCTTATTTTCTTTGTGTCGCTACAATGAATAAAAAATTCTAAAAAAATAGAATATTAATAAATCCTTGTACCACTTAGAAATTGTATTGCAACCCATTAAAGAACTCTATATAACTAGAAAATTTTAAAAACAAGTTGTCACATCCTTGTTGAAATATTATTCTTGCCAAACAAAAAACCCATAAGTTAAAAAAAATACACAACAAAATTCATATAGTCTTCTCTGATTTATATCGCAAGACATTTTACCTAAATATAGAACAATATTCTTGGAACTCTAGGTGTTAGAATTAAACCTCGTTGACATGATATTAAATATAGAAAAATATTCTAGAAAACTTTGAGTAATAGATTTTTAGCCTGATTATATAAATATATTAGCATTATGATTTTGCTACAAAAGTAGACAATAAAAAAAATTGCAGTAAAATCCAATTTGGCCTAGCAAAATAAAAAAAATACTATTTGGCCTAAACGGAATGAACAAAATAAAACGGGTACATTTTAACTTAAAATCAGGAACATGTCAAAATTTAAATCGAGATAAAAATGATATCGTTGTCTTATGTTTTTTAACTGATACAAAATATTTTAGTCGTTTTAGCCGAAACAGAATAAAATTGACAACTATGATTAAAATTGTTTTGTCCGACAACCTCCCCAAACTTCCATAGTCGGGTATAGGCTTTTATTGAATGAAGGCAATATTCAATTTCTACCTTGGACACATAGACCCATTATGTCTTTGATGTTTAGTAGTAATTGGCTCTTGTGATCCATCAATGATCGATGCTAGACACCGAGGAATAGTTCTGTCGGCTTGGCACTGGACCTATCTTTTGTAACTTGTCTCAACATCAATTGTTCAAACTTCAAACACAGGTTGGTTTTATTCTTTTACATGGAATTCCCAACAAAAAGTATGAAATCATGAAACATTCAACTCGGAGAAGTTAACCTATCTTGGTGAGGATGAGGGTTCAATCCCAACAAAAAGCATGTGTTTTTTTCCCAACTTCTCTTCTGAATTTTGTTGAAAGAGCATGAAATGCTGGTTTAATTTTGTTACAAAGCACATTTGAAAGCTTAATTAGAATAAAGATGTTGAATTCGAGCTGCTGCTAGTTAGATTGTTGATGCATAAGTTGCTCACGTGGACTGAAGAAGAAGAAGAATAGTAAAGAAGAAGTGTGAAGTGAAGTCTTGTGTTTGATGATGTGTAAATCAGTTGTAACTAACTCAAAGTCAACTGATTCATTGTAACTAGAATTCTGTTAAAACAGTTAGATAGTCAATGTTAAATAAATGTGTAAAACGTGTGATGTACTGCTAAGTATATAAGCAGGGAAATGAATCAAATACATGATATGCAACAGAGAGAAGTTGCTTATCTTTTCTGTAAAATTCTTCCTCTCTTCCAACCTTCTGTGTGCTAAATTCTTTCCTCTCAAATTCTGCAAATCCAATAACCTGCAAACAACAACAAACACAATCAAAGAAACTAACATAGATATGGTAGACAAGACTGAAGTTCGCCTGATAACCCACTCTCCTCATTCTCATTGAAGAGGCTGCTTGCTAAACTAGTTGGTGATATACACACAGGCAGAAATTTGTTGATGGTTAGAATAGTTATGTTGAGCATTGATCTGCAGTAAAAATTGAACCAAAACCTAGCCCTCTTCTCTCATTAGTAGATTACAGGCAATAATACTACATAAAACATAATTGAAATTAAAAAAACTCAAGCTGGCCAAACATATGAATTTGCAGTATTATAATTCATAACCCCTTCCATTGGACTTTCCTATTAAATCTTTTATCCAAAAAACGCACATCGTTGAAAGAGATCTCATGTAAAGCATTTTGCAATCATGTACTCTTTCTATAAAGATTCTTCAGTCCACTTCCCACACATCTGAGTATAACTGTCCTTCTTAATGGATCTCTGATGAGCCTTATTGTTTCTATTCCATGGGTTACTAGCTTCCTACATGAATCCTTGAAACTTCTTGGGGACACAATGCACAAAGAAGAAACAACAAACCCTGCATCCAAATGACAACAAGAATGAAAATCAGGTAGCATATATGAGGTATCAAATAACATTACACGACCCAAAAAAAGATTTCACTCATCATACTGGTATTTTGATGACTCATTTGTAACTCATTATTGATATAGTACAACCCATGATTTTGTAAAGAATACCACCTCATTAACCTCCACATAACAAACAACACAGGTCACAAGAAATGTCCCACATGTCTGTTGTAACAAATTCAGGACTACAGTCTGCTGCAGCAAACGCATGAATAATATTCATTTTCTGTTAAATTATTTCAGAGAAAGATATGCTTGTAAAGTCTGTATAAATGCACTGTCATACAATATATAAATAACTTTTATCAAATCCTTTATGGTATCAGAACCCATACACTCCAACAAGTATTTTCAATTCATCTTCCATGGCAGAAAACACGCAAGCAACCACGGTCTCTATTCTGTCCAACCCAGCTATTGCAGCTCCAAACTCATTGATAGCAATCAATGCCACAACACAGCTACCTCTTAAGCTCTCACCAACAAACTACCTCACTTGACGTGCTTAGTTCAATGCCTTACTGATTGGCTATGATCTCATGCAATATGTCGATGGAACCTACCCAGAACCACCTAAAACCATCAACAATGCTGTCAACCCAACTCACACACTCTGGCTTCGACAAGATCAACTGCTGCTGCACTCTATCATTGCCTCAGTTTCAGAACAAATTATGCCACTCATTGCTTCCACAAAAACCTCTCACATGGCCTGGGAGAAGATCAAAACTCTTTACACAAATCAATCACGATCCAGAGTTATGAGTCTCAAGGAACGTCTCACGGCTACCACTCATGGATCAAACTCTGTGCGTGAATTCCTGAATATTATGAGAAGTATTGCAGATGAACTCTCCATCATTGGAGAACCACCCTGCGACATTGACTTAGTTGTCCATATCTTAAATGGTCTTGGCCCTCATTTAAGGAAATTGCTGCAACAATTTGTGCTCAAGATAGTCTCATTAGTTTTGAGGATTTACATGACAAACTCATTGAATATGAAAACTTTCTCAATCATGAAGAAATGCGTGTTGTGTCCCCTCCAATTACAGCTCAAATCACTCATCGCAGTGGACAATATTTCACCAAACAGAATCAACACAACAAACCTTTTCCATCTATTTGTAGCCATCATAACTCCACCAACTTTCATAGTAGCCATTAAGGCTCAAACCAGTTTCACAGAAGACGTACAGGCTTGGGATACAAAGGTTTTTGTCAATTTTGTGATCAACAAGGTCATAGTGCCAAACATTGTCCCCGAGTTTGATCTAATTTCTCTTCAACTCCCACTGCAAACTACACTGCCAATGTTACATCCCAGCCCAAAAACTGGCTTGTCGACTCTGCTGCTTCCAATCATGTCACAGATGATCTCAATGGTCTCTCTCTCACCTCAACATATGAAGGTTCGGATGTCATTATTATAGGTGATGGAACAGGACTGAATATCACCCACACTGGTAATACAACTATCTCTACACCTTTCAATACCTTCACTCTGTCTAAAGTTTTATGTGTTCCTTCCAAAAAAAAAACTTAATCTCAGTCTCAAAGTTTTGCAAAACCAACAATACATCCATTGAATTCTTTCCTACTTTTTTCTTGGTGAAGGACCTTCGCACCGGGGTGCATCTCGTTCGCGGCCTGAATAGACATGATGTGTATGAATGGCCTCCTTCACTGTCCCCTTCCATTCCGTTTCATGCTTTTACTGGTGTCAAAACTCCCATGCTCCACTAGCACAGAAGACTTGGCCATCCTTCCTCAAGCATCCTCAATCATTTAGTCTACTTATATGCATTGCCATTTTCCAATGTTTCTAGCAACTCATTTTGTAATTCCTGTCTTTGCAACAAGAGTCAGAAACTCCTATTTCATGTATCCGCGCTTAAAAGTTGTCGTCCCTTGGACTTAATTTATACTGACGTATTGGTCCTGCTCCTGTTATTTTAAATACAGGTTTTCATTTTTATATTATCTTTGTTGATCATTTCACCAGATACATATGGTTCTATCCAATGTGCCACAAATTTGATATTATCACCATCTTTCCCAAGTTTAAAGCATTTGTTGAAAACTACTTTAACACTAAGATTGTTTCTCTCTACTCTGATAATGGGGGTGAATACACTACCATCAAAACCTATCTTGCCACTCACGGCATATCCCACCTCACTACCCCTCCCCATACTCCCCAACATAATGGCTTCGCTAAACGCCGTCATCAGCAAATCACAACCACTGGTCTCACCTTGCTTTACCAAGCCTCCTTTCCGTTCACCCTCTGGCCATACGCCTTTCAGACTGCCATATACATCATTAATCGTCTTCCCACTCCTCTTCTTCATCTAAAATCCTCATTTGAAACCCTCTTTGGTGACACTCCCAATTACCTCAAACTTCGTGTTTTTTGGGTGCTTATGCTACCCTTGGTTGCGTCCCTATGCCAAGCACAAACTTGACTCTCGTTCCCGTCCTTGTATCTTCCTAGGTTACTCCCTCACTCAAAGTGCATATCATTGCTTTGATCTTGCCTCTCAACATCTGTTTGTGTCTCGCCATGTCTGTTTTGTTGAGTATGTGTTTCCTTATTCTGCTTACTCTTCCCTTGCTCCACTGCCCTCTCACTCCATTCCCATTATCCCACTCTTGACTGATATCCCTTCCCCATAACACCTGTCTTGTCTTCCTCAGTTCCCTCATCAGCACCTGACACATGCCCCTCTCTACTGTGTGAAAATGTTTCCCCTACTCCCAGTAACCCTCCTCTGCCATTGCCAACCTCTCCCTCACCACAACCACCTCAGCCTTCTGTCTCCACTAACCCTATGATCACCCGTGCCAAAAACAATATTTTCAAGCCCTGCTAGTTGCATAACACTAGTAAACATCCTCTCCCTGTCCCTCTTGCTCCATCATGTGTTTCACAGGCTCTTAAACATCCTGAATGGCGAGCTTCTATGTCAGTAAAGTTCAATGCATTAACTCATAATGGCACCTGGACCTTGGTTTCTCCTTCCCCTCACCAAAACTTGGTGGGATGCAAATGGGCTTTCGTATCAAACGACACCCCGATGGATCCATTGACAAGTATAAAGCTCGCCTTGTGGCCAAGGGCTTTCATCAATGACCCGGTCTTGATTACACCGAGACCTTTAGTATCGTCATTAAGCCAACCACCATTCGCATTGTTCTCATCTTGGCCCTGCAAAACCGATGGCCTGTCCACCAACTTGATGTAAATAACGCTTTTCTTCAGGGTTCCTTATCTAAAATTGTTTATATGGCTCGACCTCATGGCTTCATCGATGAACAATTGCCTCATCATGTATGTCTTCTTCGCAAGGCCATCTATGGCCTCAAACAGGCTCCCCTCGCCTGGTACACTGAGCTGGCCATGTTTCTCCTCTCTCAACAGTTTGTGAATTCCAAATCTGATGCATCTCTATTCATTTACAATTCTGGTGGCATCATTGCCTATTTTTTGATCTATGTCGATGATCTTCTTCTTACTGGGAATAACAACTGTTTCTTAGCCTCCTTCATAGCTGCTCTATCCTCTCGGTTTTTAGTTAAAAACATGGGTGCTCTTCACTATTTTCTGGGTGTTGAAGTTATCTCTAACTCTGCTGGTTTCTTTTTATCTCAACAAAAGTATATTCATGACATTCTCATTCGAACCAACATGGCAGATGCTAAACCTGCTCCTACTGCACTTTCTACAACCTCCACTCTCACTCTCCATGATGGTTTTGCTCCTCTGGACGCAACTCAATTTCACAGTGTTGTTGGATCATTACAATACCTTTCCCTCACTCACCCAGATATTGCCTTCACAGTAAATAAACTCTCTCAGTTCATGCAGGCAGTCAAACGTCTTTTGCGATATCTCAAGGGGACAATTACCCATGGTCTGCTTCTTACCCGAACCATCTCTACTAATTATCAGCTTTCTCAGATTTAGATTGGGCTGGGGACCTTGATGACTGCACCTCCACATCAACGTACGTCATATTTCTAGGTGGAAATGCAATTGCTTGGGCCTCTAGAAAATAAAAATCAATTGCTCGTTCATCTACTGAGGCTGAATATCGAGCTCTTGCTGCTGCTGCTGCTGAGTTAGCTTGGGTCCGACATTTATTGCATGAACTGGGTGCATCTCCCTCCTCATCTCCAACCATCTACTATGACAATGTGGGTGCCACCTACCTCTCTACTAATCCTGTCTTCCACTACCGCATGAAGCATATTGCCATTGATTTTCACTTTGCACGCAATCATGTCCACAAAGTTCTGCTCAAAGTCTCTCATATCTCCAATGTTGATCAATTGGCTGACATTCTCACAAAACCTCTCTCACAACAGCGTTTTGACCTTCTTAGAACCAAGATTGGTGTCTCTATAGGACCCACCATCTTGCGGGGGTGTGTAAAGAATACCACCTCATCAGCCAACTCATCAACCTCCAGCTCATCAACCTGCATATAACAAACAACACAGGTCACAGCAAACATCCCACAGTCTGCTGCAACAAATTCAGGACTATAGTCTGCTGCAGCAAACGCAGGAATAATATTCCTTTTCTGTTAAATTATTTCAGAGAAAGCTCTGTTTGTAAAGTCTATATAAATGCACTGTCATACAATGTATAAATAACTTTTATCAAATCCTTTAGATTTGGCCTTTGGTTAATCAGGATGGAGATTTAGCTGGGAGCCTGGACTTGAGTGTTACGAACACACTAGAAACAAAATGGAATAAAGGCAATTTTAGGAGCCAGAGACCTCCAAAATACTCTCGGTAATCTTTTGGGTTCCAAAGTCAATCCTTTATTCATATCTCTGCAATTTAAATAGACACTTCTTGTAACCGACAACAACAACTAACCAATGACCTCAGGGTGAGTTTTCCCAAGATCTAAGTGCAGTTACAAAGCCGATGATCTAAAAATAATGTAATGCAATAACTTCTAATAATCAAATCTAAACACATGTTACTCACTTATTCCAGCTCATTCTTCCGGCTCACAACAATGAGGGGAAGACCATTTGGGCTTTTGCTTCAGGTTTTAGCCTGTATCCATCCCGCTAAGTTAGGTTTCCATCTTGGGATGCATTCGGCCAGATTGGTTTCGTCCCAATTATGGTGTTGGTTTCAACCAAATCTGATTTGAACATTGTGTACGCGCATGGGTTCCGTTTTCATTGTCTAAAAATGACTAGGATTAATGATGGTGCTGGGTCCTTTCACGACAAGGATTTGTCAAAAATTCTAGCTAAGTTTAGGTTCATGATGAGCGGTTACAAGACTGAACTGGAGAAGGAATATTATGTATTTCAGCTAGTTGTCACTTCATAGAATTCAAGAGCCATGACATCACCAGCTGATCCTTACTAAGCCATGATTCATAACTTGGTGAACCAACTTCTGGAGTTGCAATGCTTCCATTTATAAACCCAAGTTTGGATCTTCCTCCTAACGCAAGAGATATTGTCCTTGACCAAGGCAAATAATTAAACTCATTCAATAAGATTGAGCTTAATCTTTGATTTGGGTTTACATCTACCTTAGAAACATTGACTGCAGGAATAACCTGTGAACTCTCTGCTTCAAATGCAGATGAGTGATCTTCATCCATTTGAGTAAAAAATGCAAAAGAGAAAAATGAAAATGCAAAATAATTTTCTTGATTTCCCTTGCTCTGATACCATGAAGAAATCGAAAAGAAGATTTCTTGGTTGTATTGTGTATTTGTTATGCCTACATTACAGAACATGTTGGGATATCAATAATGGAGGCTAGTCCTCTTTACAGGAAAAAAAAATCCAAACAGGATGAAGACAAGACTTCTCATCCCAGGAATCTATGCACAGTAAAAATGAATATAGCTACACTGCACTATGCCTATGATGCAGCATTACAGACTGCTGAAATTACACGAAAAATAGCATTTATAGAAGGCACCCTTTAATATGCATACAAGAGAACATTGATTATCTGCTGGATAAACTCACATTTCTCTCTACAACATTTCCAAAAAACAATAAGATGATAGTTTTTTATTATGATAACTTACTTTCCAGCTTGTTGACCAACTTTATGATCAATAAATATGTGGACATTAGGAAGCAAACGATTAAAGATTCCTCGAGCAACATGTATCATGGTATTGTCAAACTAAGAAGAGACTCTAGTTGAGAAAGTCACCCCTCTAATCCTTTTAACCATTCCCTCATCAATCAAAGTAACTGCCTGCAGAGTGTAACATATGAGAACATGGGGGAAAAAATAAAAATGAAGTAACATAGGATTCAAAATCTCACTATTAAACTTTGAATGATGGGAACTGATAAGAGAACTGCTGATTATAATTCTTCAATTGTAGAATATTAATGAATAAACTGCAGACATGATGAACACAGATTTGCAGAAGTTGTATTTTTATTGAATTCGAAACACTTTTAAATAGAGATAGAGTTTACATGGAAGCAAAGACAATTCAACAATTCGAAAATCAAAAAACATGGATAACATCAGATCAAATATGATTAGTAATTTATTCCTAAAATCTTGGCCTTCAGTAGGACTCCTTATTGACTAAAATTGCTCAGCATGGAACAACTCAGCTTCCTAGTCTTCTGCAACTTCAAAGACACCTCATCAACACTCATCCTTGTCTTGACAGTAGCAAATGTCAAGCTTTCTTCGTAAGCCTTCAAAACTGGCTTTAGGAAGTGCTTTTGTTAGAACATCTGCAATCTGATCATTAGTTCTGCAATATAGCAGAACAACTTCACCTTTTGTTTAGCTTCTCGAAGAAAATGTAGCTTGATTTTGAAATGCTTGGTTCTGTTGTGAAACACTGAGTTATTTTAAATAGAAATTGTTGTCTGATTGTCAACATAGATTTTTGTTGGTTCTAGATGATTCATATGCAAATCAATAAGAATCCTCCTTATCCATATAGCTTGATTAAAAGCAGCAATAGCTGCTCATATTCAGCTTCAGTTGTGATTTGAGCTATATTTTTTTGCTTTCTTAAACACTAAGAGAACATGCTTGATCCAAAGCTAAAGCAATAGCCTGAAGTGCTCTTCATGTCATCTAGTGATCCTGCTCAGTCACTATCAGAGTATCCATGCAACATGAAGTTCTGAAGATGAGTAAACTTTATCCCATAGTTTATTGTACCTTTAACATATCTTACTATTCTTTTCGTAGCTTGAAGATGCAACTCACTTGCACAATGCATGAACCGTGACAACAAGCTCACAACAAATGCAATGTCTGACCTTGAAGTTGTAAGATACAATAAACATCCAATTAGGCTTCTGTATTGACCTTTATCTACTTTGTTTGTTCCATCATTCTTGCTGAATTTCTCCTTCAAGTTCATAGGAGTGTTTGTGCTTTTGCAGTTTTCCATGTGAAATTTCTTCAATATCTCCTTGGCATATTTCTGCTTACCTATGAAGATTCCATCATCACTTTCTTCACCTCCATTCCTAAGAAGTAAGACATCAACCTGAGATCTGTCATTTCAAACACATCATGCATTTCGGCCTTGAACTCTTCAATTTGTGTCTTATTACTTCCTATAACAAGTAAATCATTAACATAAACAGACAATAATTAAATTTTCATCAGCTTCTTTTAAATACAACGTGGCTTCGATTAAGCTTTTAGAAAAGCCTAGTTGATGTAAATGATCATCGATTCTGTTGTACCAAGCTCTAGGAGCCTGTTTGAGGCCATACAAAGTCTTATTCAGCAGGTAGACCTTCTCCTCTTGTCCCTTTACTTCAAAGCCTTTTGGTTGTTCTATGTATATCTCCTCTTGCAGGTATCCATTCAAAAACGCAGACTTCACATACAACTCATAAACTTTCCACTTCTTTTATGCAGCCACTGTCAGTTGCAACCTGATTGTGTCCATACTTGCTACTGGTGCGAATGATCCTAAAAAATCCACACCAAGCACCTGAGCATAGCCCTTCAGAACTAGTCTAGCTTTGTATTTGTTTATAAAACCATTTGCATTTTGTTTGGTTCTATAAAACCAGTTAACTCCTATGGCCTTCTTGTGTAAAGGCTTGTCCATCAGCACCCATGTGTCATTTTTCTTTATCATTTTAAGTTCTTCCTGTATTGCTTTAACCTATTCTTTTTTCCTCACTACTTCAAATTCTGCAGGTTCACAGACAACAATATTGCTACTTTCATAAATTTCAGCCAATGATCGTGTACCTCTTACTGATTCATCATCAATATTGTCATTGATTATCTCTAAGATTGGAGATTCTTGTTGTTCTGTTGATGATTCCATCTGTTCTTAAGATTGCTTCCACTTCCATTATTGATCTTCCATAAAATTCACATGTCTACTTACTAGAATTCTTCCATTTTGAGGTTGGAAGATTCTATAAGCTTTTGATGGACTACTATATCTAATGAATACTCTAGGTTCTGACTTCTTATCTAGCTTATCTCTTTTAACCTGTGGCACATGGCATACATCTTGTCATTTCCATGATGCTCCTGTTTTTCCTTTCACTCACATCATTCTGCTAAGGTGTGTAGGGTGTAGTAAGCTGATGTTCAATTCCATATTAATCATAGAATTTCTGAAATCTCCCACAGGTATACTCCTTTCCATTGTCTGATCGTAAAGTCTGAATCTTGCACCCATTTTGTTTTTCTACCCATGCTTTATTCTTTCATAACACATTAGTAACTTCAGATTTGAAATTAAAAAAGAAAATCCAATAAAACTTGGAATAATCATCAATGAAGATGATATAATATATGCTTCCATTCAAAGAAACTGTACTAAGAGGACCTCCAACATCTATATGCACCAGCTAAAGTTTTCATTTTGCTCTCCAAGTTGCATAAGGAAATGGCTTTCTAACTTGCTTTCCATATTCACATGTTACACAATTTGCTGCCCTGCTCTCCTATTGTGGTACTCCTTTTATAAGAGCATGTTTTTGCATATTGGCCTTCAGGAAGACTCCTTATTGACTAAAATTGCTTAGCATGCAACAACTTAGCTACCTAGTCTTTTGCAGCTTCAAAGACACCTCATCAATAAGAACTTCTCTGCCACCATGAGGTGGAACACCATGACTTTCTATTTTCAGTTCCAATCCTTCTAAAGGAACTTTGAATTGCTTCAATAATGGTAAGGTAGAAGAGTAGAAAGTTTCAACACATGGTCCTTAGAATCATTTGTAATTCTTGAAAACAAAAACTTATCCCATTAAATCTTCTTAAAAAAAAAAAAGCACTACCCTTTATAGATGTGTTTCACAATGAAAAATCATAAACTAATGTACTGCGTATAAAAGTGCTATGTAAAGTTTATGGGTGGATTTTTTGTAAGGTAAGTAGAGATGCTTTCTTTCTTTCTTTACAACATAGCAGTGTCAAAGACGCTAAGTCTTTTCTCAACATTAGGCTTTTGGACTAGGTGTGATCTATATAAGCACAAAGGAAGAAAATAAATAACCTTTCCAATGATATATACAACAGCAGTAAATAAAGCCTCAACAATCATTCTCTAAACTCCCAAGAGAAGTCCAAAATGAAAACTCAATTTTGTTGGATTACGACTTCAAGGCCTATGAATTCGCAAAATTGCAGCACAAAACGATGTCATATAATGGAGATATGATTATTCAAAAATGACTATTGAACTCTACCAACAAATAGATTTCATGAAGAAATATGTTCAAATTGCATTCTAAAGCATTCAAACCAACATCAAACTCTTTATTTAAGCAATTTAGATCCTCTATGTCAAATTTGAAAGACTACATGCAAGGTTATTTCATCTTTTTAGCAAAATAATTATTGAAGTGTTTAAATGTAAAACTGTCAATTTAAGGAAGGATTATTTTCTAAAATAGGAACTAGGGTTTTCTAGGATATAAAAAGAAAGAGGAAAAAGAGATGAGGTGGCTAGCACTAGTTGAAAAGAAAAAGAATACCCTTTCTCCTCCATAAACCTAAAAAATCATGTTTTCTTCATTCCTTTTTATTAGTTGTACAACAAACATGCAAGACCAATTTTTTTTTATTGCAGTGACATGAAAACCTTTGGATTTAAAAAATTATGAGATAAATAACCTTAACCTTTTCTTTTTAGTTTATATGACGAATTTGTTTGTAGATAATCTATTGATAAGTTTGATACCAAAACCAAAGTTGTGGTATATAAACTTGTGAAGTAACTAAGTTTAATAATTGTGGCAGATCTATGTTATTAATCTTATGTAGAACATTTAGTCAAATTAAACATAAACTATAGGTAATTATATTTTGTTAATTAATTAACTTATCTAGTTTTTAAGGCTGTCATTGAATTAAATTTCTAGCACGGAGATTGTGGGTGTTTGATGGTTATGATATCCTACATGGCCAATCCGTTAACTAGCAAATGTTAAAAAGAGATAAATATTCAAAATATAAATTAATCTTTTTTTATTACTATTGGTGGATGTTTACTTGTGACCAAGATTTATTTTCTTGAAAAATTTCATGTTATCTAATTTTTGTTTGATAGCTTTCTATCCCCCCCCCCCAAATTTTCATATCATATAACATAAAAATCTGACTTGAATCTTTCTCATGGGATCAATCCCATATTTGCTCTATACTATCTTATATGTTTTATTTTAAGGTAGATTTAATTAATTTGTGCAACCGGGACATTGTAACAAATTTTAGCACCATTGTTGGAAAAGTAATTTTAGTTGATTCTTGTGCTCTTATTTTTATTTGTTGTGATAGTTATTTATTTTTTTAAACCAAAAGGGGAAACATAATTTTTGTGGGTGATGGTACTATTCATTTACGACATTGTTACAAATCAAAACAAATGTTTTAGTGAAATTAGGTATCAACATTTTCAAAATTTTAGGCAGTTTTAGTTTTCTAGTGTAGGATTTTCGTATAATTTGCATTCTTTTCAATATCTTGTGTTGTTGGTTTCTTTTGAGTTTTCTTGACTTATGCCTGTAACTTGTTCTACTAACCATGGTCAATTGCAGGTGGATCTGGAAATAGAAAACACCTTATGCATGTTATGAAAAGAAGTTCGCGTCAACACCATAGTTGTTGAATGACGACAAACACTAAAAGAGCTTGTTGCTCTCAATATGGAAAATCAACTATTGCGCATAAAGATAAACAATAATATTGACTTCAAGCTCAAATATATAAAATATATTTGATACCAATATTCAATAGTCTTGTTAGGGAAGATCCTCTCTCTCTATATATATATATATATATTACACACATGTTATAAGGCTTCTTTCCTTTATATGCCATCACATATTTCTTTTGCTCCATGATCATTTCATACAAAATTAAGATAGATAAAGCATGTTCATGCCATTTTTCACATAATTTACTTATTATTTTTTTATATGACAAGTCAAGAAATGTCTTTAATGTATAACAAAAAATTAATTAAATAATGAATATTTTATATGACTTTGTTCAATTTAATTTAATTAGTTTCTTTGTAAATAAGATAAAATATAGTTTTCTCCCATGGTTGCCAAAAGTTCAACATCGGTACTTAAAGTTTGGTGTTAATGTCATTCTCATATATTATATCAAATATCTTAACAATAAAAGCTAAGATTTTATTTTTTTAGAAATATTGAATAACACGTTTGTTGGTTGAGCGCTGCAGTTGTCGCAAGTAATTTATTTCGCAAGGTTGACATTAAGAAATTGATTTTTTTAGGGTAAACTTAAATATTTTAATATGTATTTGCTAATACATATTTTTTATTATAAAGAAACTCGATTGAAGATAATTATTTTTATTAAACATTAGCATTAAATTATTAAAAGAAAACATATAAAAACATCAATTTAAGAAAAAAATTTTGATCTAGATTATCAAATCAAACATGAAATCCTAAAGGACCAATGTTAACCAATGGTGAACTAAATAAGCACAAATTAATTAAATCTTAACCATTGGGAACTATAATATATATATATATATATATATTATAGTTAACCATTGGGAACTATAAAGGACCAATGTTAACCAATGGTGAACTAAATAAGCACAGATTAATTAATCTGTGCTTATTTAGTTCACCATGATTTCAATTTGGTCGTTCATCTTATGATTATTCTGATTTTATCCCAATTCAACTTCAATAGAACCCCTAAATTCACACTTCTTTTCACTTTGGTTTTTGGTCTCAGATTTGTTTAATTTCATAACTAATTGACCCCAAAACTCTAATTTTATTGCAATTTGACCCTCATTTTCAAATACTTGACTTGGTAAAAATTATATATTTTTTTTAAAAAATCCAATCTTCTCAATTTCAACCAAATTAGGCTCACAAACTTAATTGTTTTTTTATCAATTAAGACCTTAATAAAATTAATTTAATTAATTTAAAGTATTATTAAGTCCTTGCACTTAATTAAATTTTTTCAACCAAATTCTAATTTAAACCTAAACATAATTAACTTTATTTGGTTCATGATTAAATCAAATTGGTCTGATAAAATATAATTATGCCTTTCAACTTAATTTCTATGTATATTTATTCAATAATAATTATTTTATCCTTGAATCTATATTTTTCCTTATTTTTTGGGCACAATAAAGGTACGATTGAACTTTTAAATCCATAAAAAATTTCCAACTTTATTTTTCCAACATGTGTTGTTTTTATTTGACTTTTTGTATTTTTATTTTTATTTTTTATTTCAAGTAAATTTTGGGAATAACCGAGAAATGATTATGACATGACTTATGAAAATGAGATCATGTCATATCTTTAGCATAATGTGTATGAAGTCTCGATGTAAATGGAAAGTATTGAAATTGATTCTCCGCCTTATTGGAACCTGTACTAGGATATCTAGGTTTGTATCATGTGTGTCCACAAAAGTCAAATTTTATTTTCATTGCATCTACCTCATAGTACTACATGCAGTATTTAAGACACATATCATATTTCTTATAACCAAGTACAACTGGCTGCATAAATTTCTTTGCATAATAAAAAATTGTTGCAATACTGCATGTGACATTTTGTATCTCTTATTGCTAAGACAAAATAACTTAGTTATGAGACCATCGAAATAAGGTGATTGTACACATTACTTTTGTTAACATCAATAGTACATATGTTCCACCTTGTGTCGGACGAAGATCCACCTTCACAAATTCCTTCTCCTCCAACTTTTGTCCACTAGAAGAATTGTTTACAAATTGATAATTTTAAAAGCTATAATAAATATTTTATTTTTTTATTTTAGTTTTATTTTTTTATGTTGTATTCCATTTATGTATTAAAAAAAAAATATTAAACACATAACTAACGGTACTACTGATGAACTAAGCTCATTAGAAAGTTTGAAAAAATTAAAAACAAATAACATGAAATTAATTCCATTGATCATTGCACATGAAATCATGATCAACGGGTTTTATTATCGATGAAATGACCAACATAATTGAAACCACAAACAGGAAGGTGTCTTGTCTGTAAATCAATTCATTCATATATAGTATACAAAATGCTAAGTAGTATGGGGAGGGGTAGTGAGGTGGGATATGCCGTGAGTGGCAAGATAGGTTTTGATGGTAGTGTATTCACCCCCATTATCAGAGTAGAGAGAAACAATCTTAGTGTTAAAGTAGTTTTCAACAAATGCTTTAAACTTGGGAAAGATGGTGATAATATCAAATTTGTGGCACATTGGATAGAACCATATGTATCTGGTGAAATGATCAACAAAGATAATATAAAAATGAAAACCTGTATTTAAAATAACAGGAGCAGGACCAATACGTCAGTATAAATTAAGTCCAAGGGACGACAACTTTTAAGCGCGGATACATGAAATAGGAGTTTCTGACTCTTGTTGCAAAGACAGGAATTACAAAATGAGTTGCTAGAAACATTGGAAAATGGCAATGCATATAAGTAGACTAAATGATTGAGGATGCTTGAGGAAGGATGGCCAAGTCTTCTGTGCTAGTGGAGCATGGGAGTTTTGACACCAGTAAAAGCATGAAACGGAATGGAAGGGGACAGTGAAGGAGGCCATTCATACACATCATGTCTATTCAGGCCGCGAACGAGATGCACCCCGGTGCGAAGGTCCTTCACCAAGAAAAAAGTAGGAAAGAATTCAATGGATGTATTGTTGGTTTTGCAAAACTTTGAGACTGAGATTAAGTTTTTTTTTTGGAAGGAACACATAAAACTTTAGACAGAGTGAAGGTATTGAAAGGTGTAGAGATAGTTGTATTACCAGTGTGGGTGATATTCAGTCCTGTTCCATCACCTATAATAATGACATCCGAACCTTCATATGTTGAGGTGAGAGAGAGACCATTGAGATCATCTGTGACATGATTGGAAGCAGCAGAGTCGACAAGCCAGTTTTTGGGCTGGGATGTAACATTGGCAGTGTAGTTTGCAGTGGGAGTTGAAGAGAAATTAGATCAAACTCGGGGACAATGTTTGGCACTATGACCTTGTTGATCACAAAATTGACAAAAACCTTTGTATCCCAAGCCTGTACGTCTTCTGTGAAACTGGTTTGAGCCTTAATGGCTACTATGAAAGTTGGTGGAGTTATGATGGCTACAAATAGATGGAAAAGGTTTGTTGTGTTGATTCTGTTTGGTGAAATATTGTCCACTGCGATGAGTGATTTGAGCTGTAATTGGAGGGGACACAACACGCATTTCTTCATGATTGAGAAAGTTTTCATATTCAATGAGTTTGTCATGTAAATCCTCAAAACTAATGAGACTATCCCGAGCACAAATTGTTGCAGCAATTTCCTTAAATGAGGGCCAAGACCATTTAAGATATGGACAACTAAGTCAATGTCGCAGGGTGGTTCTCCAATGATGGAGAGTTCATCTGTAATACTTCTCATAGTATTCAGGAATTCACGCACAGAGTTTGATCCACGAGTGGTAGCCATGAGACGTTCCTTGAGACTCATGACTCTGGATCATGATCAATTTGGGTAAAGAGTTTTGATCTTCTCCCAGGCCATGTGAGAGGTTTTTACGGAAGCAATGAGTGGCATAATTTGTTCTAAAACTGAGGCAATGATAGAGCGTAACAACAGTTGATCTTGTCAAAGCCAGAGTGTGTGAGTTGGGTTGACAGCATTGTTGATGGTTTTAGGTGGTTCTGGGTAGGTTCCATCGACATATTGCATGAGATCATAGCCAATTAGTAAGGCATTGAACTGAGCACGCCAGGTGAGGTAGTTTGTTGGTGAGAGCTTAAGAGGTAGCTGTGATGTGGCATTGATTGCTATGAATGAGTTTGGAGCTACAATAGCTGGGTTGGACAAAATAGAGACTGTGGCTGCTTGCGTATTTTCTGCCACGGAAGATGAATTGAAAATACTTGTTGGAGTGTATGGGTTCTGATACCATAAAGGATTTGATAAAAGTTATTTATATATTGTATGACAGTGCATTTATACAGACTTTACAAGCATATCTTTCTCTGAAATAATTTAACAGAAAATGAATATTATTCATGCGTTTGCTGCAGCAGACTGTAGTCCTGAATTTGTTACAACAGACATGTGGGACATTTCTTGTGACCTGTGTTGTTTGTTATGTGGAGGTTAATGAGGTGGTATTCTTTACAAAATCATGGGTTGTACTATATCAATAATGAGTTACAAATGAGTCATCAAAATACCAGTATGATGAGTGAAATCTTTTTTTGGGTCGTGTAATGTTATTTGATACCTCATATATGCTACCTGATTTTCATTCTTGTTGTCATTTGGATGCAGGGTTTGTTGTTTCTTCTTTGTGCATTGTGTCCCCAAGAAGTTTCAAGGATTCATGTAGGAAGCTAGTAACCCATGGAATAGAAACAATAAGGCTCATCAGAGATCCATTAAGAAGGACAGTTATACTCAGATGTGTGGGAAGTGGACTGAAGAATCTTTATAGAAAGAGTACATGATTGCAAAATGCTTTACATGAGATCTCTTTCAACGATGTGCGTTTTTTGAGTTGTTCTGCGGGGGGGGCATGAGGAAGTTTTCCGGTGTTTAGGACATTATTGGAAGCGGCAGTACTACTACTGGGGTTAAAGAAGATCATGTTAGGGGGCTGTTGTTGAGTCGATTCAGAGTCAGAAGAGAGGTAGTTAGGGTTCATAAGATAAATTGTCTGGATCCCATCAGATGGTGCAGCTGCTGCTTGGATTTCTGAGCTTCCATGGAAGTACGTTGCCATTTAATATGATTCACAAAAGGCCAGATCAATAACCTTTTGAGTCTCCACTCCTATATATATATATATATATATGCGCAAACAACTTTTATGTATCCAAGCTTGAAGTACTGATAACAAATTAATGATCAGCCTATTTTTATGATCGATTCAGAGGAATTGGATCCTGACTTGAGTCTGGTGAAAATCTGGAAAAAGAAAAAAGAGACTGATTATTAATCTATCTGAGTATATATACATGTATATATACATAAACATTATACATCAAAATGAGCCACAACACACACACACGTGTGTGTCTGCAACACAATTCTCCTCTCAGTAGCTAGAAACTTAAAATCTGATTCGATCGAAGAAGAAAAGGAAGAAGGTGCGAGCTGAGGATGTTTATAAATAGCTCGCTAGAAAGGGAGTGGACACGAGAGAGAGATTAGTTAAGAACAGAATACAAAACCCGTCAAAGATCTTCATCCAGAAGCAGCAAATTATTATATAAAAATAAAAGAAAAGAAAATGTGAAAAATGGAAAGGAACCCATCAAAGAAGTTATAGAGACAGGTTAATTCAGCAATCAGTACCATTCAATCATGATTAAAGCAAGCAATTGCACAAGAAGGAAGGAAGGAGTGGGAGTGGGAGTGCTTTCCATAAAAAAAGAAAAAAGAAAAAAGCAGCAGTGGAGAGCTACCTATATTACCTATTATCTATCTACACAAGGACATGATTCCCCCCACCCTCAAAATTGTTTTTTTAACAAATTTTCCTAAGTTATCTGCGATTAAAAAATATAAGAACCATTTCCCATTTCAATTATACTATTCCTTTTAGACAGGGAAAAACTTTATTTGTGACATATTTGATCTATTATAATGTTATTAATTAAATATTTAATAACTAATTATAACATGTAAAAAATCAATTAGTTTTCTATATAGGAAAAACCATAGCGCAATGCGCGGACAACCATACTAATTATACCACTCAAAAAAATCATTTCTAATATATTTTATCTATTGCAATTTTAGTAATTAAATATTGAACTAACTAATTATAGCACACAAAAAATATAAGTTTATTTATGGGAAAAAATTATTTATTATGTGTCAGATCTAATATTAGTGGGGAAAAAAAGGCAACTCATAAAAAATATACAAACCACTTTCCATTTCGATTATACAAATTTTATCAATTATAATTTTACTAATTAAATATTAAAATAACAAAATATAATATATATAAAAATAATTATTTTTTTACATAGATAAAAAAAACTATAGCGTATCGCGGGGACATGGCTCGTTATACTATATACTAAAAGAGGTCATGGTTTGGTTACTGTAGCTTATAAGACAAATTACTGTGAATTATAATAGTGTTGCTCAGTTATTGTGAATTATAATAGTGAATTATAATATATTATATATGTTTGCACACAAAGATGCAACAAACGACCTATGACTCACTGGATAACAAGTGTGCTTTGTCTAAGGAGTGCAGGGGTTCGACCCCTGCTAACCCGAGTTATATTTTTTTTTCATTTTTTGTTTGATATTTTGATTTGTTTTTGACTTATGATTTTTTTTCATTTTATTTATTTATTTATTTTGATGTCAATTTTTTTTTCTTATAATTTGTTTTTCATTTTTTTTTTGTTAAAGTTATTGACTATTTTTTTCTTTGATTGATTTTTTTCTATTATTAACACAATAAGAATAATAATTTTAGTTTTTTTTCTTGCTTCTTTTTTTTTATGTTTTTGATTTTTTTTGTCAGGGTAATTTAATAATTTTTATTGTTTTAGCAGTAATATAATGATATTTTTAGATGTTAAGGCTTCAATATTCCTGTTGTTATAATAAGGTGTGTTGATATGTTTCATTATATTAAACCTTGCATGGATAGATATTATACTTTATTTTATTTTTTTCATTTGATTGAAATTAATAATATATTTGGTTTTGCATTCAGCCCTTATACTTTTGATTTTTGATTTTAATTTTCTATAGTTCTTAAATAGTTCCTATTCTTATCTATATTTATATATGTGTGCCTTTAGTTTTGGTTTTTAATTTATAATATTTTCTTTTTTATTGAAATAGTATTTTTTTTCCAAAAAAAAATGTTCTTAAATATTAGTTTGTGTTTGTCATCATTTGAAAATTAATATTTATTATTTGTTTTCCTTTCTTTTTACAGGCCAATCGGTCACATTTTAAGCGAAAACAACAATAAAAAATCATTACAGAATCAGACCTTGAAAAGTTAAAAAAAAAGGGCATAAATATTATGAAACAGGGACCTAAAGAAAGGAATATGAGGCCTCGACTAACCTAGGTGGTTGCTTGTGGCGAGCGCCCGGAATGAGTATTAATTCCTGAGGTAAACCCCACTATTGCACTAATCTATTTTGTCAAGGCACATGAGTTATGGATCTGACAAATCAGCTTCTCCCACATCATCTTCTTATGTTGCTCCTCATGATATATAATAATACCCTACTCGGATTACACATGTTTGACTTTTTTCTTCTATTTTAATGGCATTTGCAATGATAGATCGATATATTTCAATGACTCATTGCTATTTTTTTCTTAATTCTAACGGCACTTGTGGTATCTTATCCTCCCCAACATTAGATGTATATATATAGGGAGGGGGAGAGCGGGTCAGTCAGTAGAGCATAATTAAGATACAATTAAGCAGCTGAACAACGAGGACATGTCTGCTTCCACAAGGGGCTTTGGATTGATTACAGTTAGCTAGAGAGGTGAAAGGCCAAGAGAGTCTTCTTACTTGGAAAAATATCTCTTGTCCTCCATTTGTTATACACTTTTTTTCGTGTGATTGTAATCTGTTTGCCTTTTTCTTTTTGGGATTCCAGGGAGCAAGATAAAGTGTTTGTGAGACACCATGTAATACATGGGCATTAGACACTCATTTTCAAACTAAAAACCATATGAGCACAAAATATTAAATTTGTTGCTTATTAATTAATCAAATAAAGAAATTCCATCTAAGCTGACATCCAAAGGCAACGCATAAATTAATAATATTAAAAATTAAAAATTTTAAAATATAAAATCAAATTTATCTTATCTCGCAAGGTACGTATGTCATTGCAGGACAGCTAAAAGCGCTTTTGAACTGTCTTGGCAACTACTAGAGGTTTCCTACTTAATCTCAACCCCGTACAGGCATGCCAGTGCCAGCGATGGAATCTTATGTTTGTGTGCTTGACTTGCCGGTTATCATTGCAAAGTTAATTTAAAATTAAACAAACATAATCTCAAAATTAGAAATATCTCTAAAATTCCAAAATATTATGATAGTAAAATGTTCTAAAATAAAAGAAATATTATGATTTTGAATCGGAACAACAAGGCCGGAATGGTATCGAGGTGTTCCAGCCAGAATTTTCAGAACGAGCCGAAATTAAAACCGAGATGAAAACAATATCGTTTCGTCTCGATTTTTTTAACAGCACGAAACGTTCTGGCCGGAATAGAACGGAATTTACTAGCATGCCTTAGACTGCCCTCTTGTCTCAATGTTATCACTCTCATTCATTTTGAACGCCATCATGAATCACCAAAACTTATACTTCTTTACATAATTATGTAATACTTGATTTATAGATTAAAAACCACGGCATGGAGAAAAGTAAAACAAAGATTGCCTGTTTTTCGTCACTGCCTATATTTGTTTCTTGGCTTTCCTTTTTTGTTACATCGCTAGTCGATGCAGTGATAATTTTTGTTAATGTTAGTGTTGCTCCCATGTTGTCTGGAAGAAGAAAAATATATTGTATATATTGGGGGATTGAAGTGATGTGATCTAATAAACATTGCAAGTTTAGATTGAACTGAATAAAAATATAATTTGATTAAAAAAAACTAAAACCATATAAATTTAAGCTATTAATCCAAATTCATGATCCAGGTCATGACATCTTTTATACACCGTCATTCGCTAAGCCAATTTGTTATTTTTAACATGAGGATAATTTTGCAAGGAAAAAACAAAAACCCTAACTGTGATTTTTGTGCTACTTCCAAGAAACCGTATCCTATCCAATGCAGTGACTTACTTTTGCATGGTGGCCAAAAAAAGAAGAAAGAAAATACAATCATATGCACAAATGGTCCACAAAAGGGCGTGCGTAGAGTCAGTTCAAGAAAGTAAATTTGGATTATCAATCGCATCGCTTGCTTTTACCCGTCTGTCAAACTTAAGTTGACTCGTCCCAAGGAATATCGAAACCATTGATATGTGCTGTGCTTTTGGGCCGAAAACCTAAGCCGTGAGACAAATAACTATCTGCAAGGGTAAAAGTGAAAGCTAAACACGGAGGAGCAACGGTGGAGCTGCCGTATATTGGACCCCAACCAGGTTGCTGATCACTTCGCCGCTCATTAGCTACAAAAATGTGGGTCTCTCTCTGTCACTGTCTCACCGAAAGCCCCGATAAACACGCAGGGATATGGTTTGGTTTGATTTCTTTCGAAAATTATAAAACCCCACCAAAATGTTCAACCACCACTTGATCCTACCATTCACATTGTTCTTTATCTCTTACACTTTTCCTAATGGCCTCACACTTGTAGCTATCATTTTCACCACCGCTGCTACCATCACTATCTTATTGTTGTTTTTATCCTCAACAATATGCTTTTCATTATTCCAGGCTCTTTATCATCAAAAAAGTTTATACTACTTATATACACTAATGCTTTTGAGAAAAAAATATATATAGTTTAGTATTCTTATTAGTCGAGGGGTAAGAGATACCTAAACCAAATATATACATACTCACACACACACACACACATATATGTGTGTGTTTGTTTTAAGACATGTACACTAAAGTGACCCCTATAAAAAATTTATATGAAGATATTACATGTGTCTATTGAAAGATTCACATGATTATTGTGTAGGTAATCATTAGATTTATGATCAATAAGTTATCTTATATAACAAATATTATGTTTTGATCTTGTTACATGTTATCTTGGTAAAGGTAACAAATTGATAAACATTGACTATAACATAAACTATATAAATATATTTGAGTGACAAAGAGGGGTTTCATCATCCTAGGAGGATAAGGGAAAATGTTCCACTTGTTCTCAAGCAATATTGATTGTTAAATCCTTGCTAAGGTGGAATAAAGAATCAATTACTATAATATTGTGTACACATATGATTTGACAAGACAAATATGCTCTATGCTAAAATATCTACATCAAATATTATTAATAAAAAGATAATAATTACACTAAAAACCTGGTCACTAAAAGTTGAAGTCAAATTACTTATGACTTTTCTAATATTTAGAGGATCATGATACATTGTTAGATGGTGCACTTGATCTTCAAATATAAATTAATCAATTATTATATTGATAATAAATGAAATTATTTGATTTATTTAATTGTATTTATTTAGAGCTATAATTTGTATTTGGGTCAACATATTAGGAACCTCATGGGTCACACACATTAACAACCATTAGTAAGAAATCAAATTGAGATAATTAATCAAGTGTGACTTGATTGTAAATAATTTTAGAAATTATGCAATAGAATTTATTTAATTAAGGATTATAATTCTAGCCCTAGAATAATCAAGAGACATGATTGATTAAATTTCTAAAATTATAGATATTATTTAAGGATAATATCTATAATTTTATAGCTAAATATTGTATTTTAATTAGTGTTTAGAGTATGGTAGAGTATTTTAAACATATATTTTACTTTTAGAAAATATTAAATTTATGCTTTTAGTGTTATTTTATGGTTCCTATATATTGACAAAAAAATAAAAAAAAATGCTCTTAAAACATATGGTATATTATGCTATCGTACACAAAAAAAAAACAATATAGTGTGCTATCTAATTACAATTGTACTATAGTCATTTTGTTGTCAATTTTTCTATGTTGTTATTTTATGTTCTTGTTTCATAATGATTCATGTTGTTTTTCAAACTATTATTCATGTGAAAAAATATTAAAATAATTTTTATATTTTTGAAAATTATTTTTAATATTATCATATCAAAATAATCTTTAAACACAATAAATAAATCAATTTAAAGTAAAAATTCATTTTTCCGAAACATCCTTCGACACTACTGGAAAAGAGGGTCGTTTGCAACGGACGTGTCCGTTGCAAACAAGAAAGGAGTCCATTGCTAATATGTATTTGCAACGGAAATTGTAACGGACGTATTCCGTTGCAAATAGATGACTGCAAAATAGGTTGCTACGAATTATCCGTTGCAAATTGCAATGGACAATTGCAACGGAAAATCCGTTGCATATTTGCAATGGAATGTCCATTGCAAATTAAAACTTTGCAACGGAAATTGCGTTGCAAATTCAAATTTTGCAACAGAGATATTTCCGTTGCAATTTGCAACGGAATTTCCATTGCAAATCCAATGTGATTTGCAACGGAAATCCCGTTGCAAATTTTAAATTTGCAACGAAAAATCCGTTGCACATTTGGAATGGAATGTCCATTGCAAATTCAAACTTTGCAACGGAAATTTTGTTGCAAATTCAAATTTTGCAATAGAGATATTTCCGTTGCAAATTTTGAATTTGCAATGAAAAATCCGTTACAATTTGCAAATGGTAATTAATTTTTTTCATCAATTTTATATTTATTTATTGTTTAATTAATTATGAATAAATATTTTAAAACTAGTATAATATATTGAAATATCATTAACATTAAAACTAAATAAATATGGTTCAAATAAAAAAACAAATTGGTAAATTAAAATTCATAATAGAACAAAGATTCAATTACATTTATATGTCAAAGTAAATCAATATGGAATAAAAATTACATATTAAATCCATTAATCTAGTTCATAAAAAAATTACATATCAAATTCCTCACACAGCTTCTTCTCTGCAATCCTGGTCTTCTTCTCCTTGCACAACCCACCAATCAAAACATTGTAAGCAAACACATTACGACCAGCCAAGATTTCAATTCAATTCATATATCAATGCAGATAGAAATCCATTCCAGCCTCTTAGAATTAAAATATGAATGCATGACCTCCGCAAGCTTCTGATTATCTGAATGTCCCAAGATAATTTTTAAGCAAATAAAAGAGTAAAAACAACTAAAAAAACTCAAGCTATCACATTTATAAAGGCCCACTGAAAGATCACGAGAATTTATGAATAATATGAATTTTAATTTCCTAAACTAATTATTGCCTACGACAGAACAAAAAAAAAAGGCAGATAACCACCACATACTTTGGCTATGCACACCATTCTACTTCACTTGCATAGAAGCTGGCTACTGCATCACATTATATGATCATTACCAATAACAGAGACGCAGAAACGCTAATATAAAATATTTACCAATTTTGATGAAAGAGCTTCAGGGGGTAGCTGATAATCATCAACAGGTGTGATGAAAACAGAAAGATCACGTACGATGGCTCCCTGCGATGTTAACATAAACTCAAGAATAAATTCCAAGACAAAATCTGTAACAGGCATGTCACATAGGAAGGAATTAATCGAGAGGCAGAATATGAAAGAAGATTCAAAAAACAATAGAAAAATAAATCATGTTTACATTATATCTGAGAATGAGATTCAATCTTGGCTACGACCTGAAAGCATTTACCTGCAAAAGATGTTGAATGCCATCACAGAGCCTGTGCACATCCTTAAATTATACCCAAGAACATAAATATCTGCCAGGGGTGAGGCATGAAGCCAGTCATCAAGACTTAAATTACTCGAAGGGGATCTTCCAGCCACATTCCATGAAGCTACAAAAATACTGCCCAAAATAGAAACAGAAAAGCACCTGGTACTTGAACCAGAAAAAAAATGCACATAATTAGGGAAGAAAACTGTGAGGAAAAAAATCTATGACACGATAACTGTGGTTTTGAACGTCTATGATACGAGGATGGTCGAGATTCATTCTACCTCGCCGGCCCAACTCTGTTGTGTTGCTACATTTATCTGCATCAGAGAAGGGGAATAATTAAACCCATGGACAAATCGCAGAGTAAAGAACATTACAACTCAAGAGACGACCATACCAAGATACTACTAGGAGCACCTGGGGGCGGAGCTTGCTGAAGGAAAATTTGCTTTCTCTGTGCAACATCTGCAAAGTTAGCAGCTTGAGAATTCTTCCCCTTCCCGCACAGAATTAATTAATGAAATGAGAGGGTGATGAAGAAAGCATTTTAATTAAGTTTAAAAAGGCAGCACACACAATTAGATGTTATCTATTAATTTATATTATTTGTCCATTACAATATTTGCAATGGATAATCCATTGCAAATGATTTTAAATTACGACATAATTTTCATTGCAAAGTAATTTCATTTGCATCGGATTATCCATTGTAAAAACCTGTTGCAAAGTTAAATTGCAATAGAAAATCTATTGCAATAAAAAACAATTTGCAACGGATTATTTGTTACAAATGAAATTACTTTGCAACGGAAATTTCGTTGTAATTTTAAATTGCAACGGAAACTCCGTTGTAAATTAAATTAATTTGCAACGGATAATCTGTTACAAATGGTTTTAAATTGTAACGGATTTTCCGTTGAAAATTTCATTTGCAACGGCATATCCGTTGCAACTTATATTTATTTTGTTTTATTCTGAAATTTGTTTAGCAACGAAAAATTTGTTGCTAAACAAAATCCCATTACAAACACCCTTTTTTTAGTAGTGGGAATGATCATGGTAATTCTTGAATAAATTTCATCGAATGAATTGAATGAATGAGCAAACGCCTTTACTCAAAATGGGTGGTAAGCATAGGACTTGGTAGAGCGTACCTAAAAAGGGTGTTGTCATTAATGATTGGAATCTTCGATCAGGTAACGAGGTAAATGTTTTTTATGTTACAACTTTGACACCATGTTTTAGAAGTAATTTTTATTTTTTACTTAACATAAAATAATTGTTTATAGTGAATGTGTTTCTATTTTTTTTATGTTGTAAAAATTGCAAGGGAAAACAACTACAAATAGAGTAAAGAAATTTTTTTCTTTGTATTATCAAAAGCCAGCATCTGCAAAAGGCCATCAACCACATTGCATCTCTCTCTCTCTCCTTCCCTCCTCTCCTAGCTAGCGTTAATAGTGTTTCAAGTGTGCCAGTGCATTGCAGGGATTATTTTGCTTCCATTTTTTTGAACTGTTCATGCTAATTAATTAGCATGAACATTGTTAGAATTTGGCCACAAAAAGTCCCTAGTAAGATTTTTGTCGCCTTTACGGAAGCTTCCAAGCTTGAGTGCTTCATTGATTCATCATCTAATTAATGCATTCTTGCAGCTAATTAATACATTTTATTCTAAGATTTTCATAGCTAGGGATAAGGCGGTAGGGTAGGGCTTCTCTCAATTGAGTTTTCCACACCTTAGTTAATGCATCTCTTGGGTAATTTTCTCTTTATTCAGCATCTAATTAATGCATGCTTGCATTCAATTAATGAGTTTTGTCTTCGTGTGGCTGCAGATCAATTAAGGTTGGATTTGTTAGCAATTGGGAATTTTGCCTGCTGCAATTTTCACACTTTTGCTAGATAAAAGTCTAGCAAAAGTAGCCAGTCCCTTTGGATGTCTTACAAACATGAAATTGATGGCATGATACCATTGGCAAAGAGATCTTTGTGGTTCAAAACTTTGGTCGAAGACATGTTTGACAAATGGGTCACAATTTTAAGGATGAAGAGAACCAACCAATAACTTCTTTTTATGTCCTTACGCTTGAATATATTAGCAGTTCAATTATGGTTTGACTTTTAGGTGCTCATGTTTTTCTCTACTTATTTCTCCTCTACATTCAAATAATGGTAAATTACCGAGTGCCTTTGTTTTCCTTGTTGTTGTGTTTCGTCAATTTCATCTATACTCCATCGATTGTTCCTGCTTTTAAGAATTATAAAATTGTTCATCCAAAGGATCTCATTCACACAATAACTAAAGAGACATGCTTGCTTCCTACATGCACACATAGAGGCAGTAGTAATATCAATTAACAGATATTTGCAACCTTCATCAACATCATTTTTTTCATCTTAATAATTTTGATGACTTGAACAAATTTCATGATTATATCACAAAATATTCAACATTGTTTTATGTGGTTGTTCTTCAGTTTTGGGTGTTGTAAGTTGTTTTGCTGTTTCATCATCGTTGTTGTCAAATTGTTGTTGCTGCTAAGGTTAACTGTTTTTTGAGTGTTTTTGGTAATTAATTCATATTGTAGTACAGATTTTAGATTAACCTATGTTGTTCTGTATTTTTGTTTTGTGTTTGTGTTTTGACTCTTAATGATGTTAATAAGGAATGTTCAATTTCCATTGTATTTCTACCAAATAAAATTATTACTGTTGCTGAAGAAATTTGCCTCCTGCTATCTATTGTTTATACTCTATTGCCTCTTCTTTCCTTTTTGTTTTGTTTGTTTGTTTTATCGAGTCTTTTGTGTTTTGTTTTTTGGAGTTGTTTTTCGGTTTCACTGGTGCCAAATTGTTATGGTTGCTAAGGTTTATTGTTTTTTTAGTGTTGTTGTTTTTAATTTTTATTGTAGTGTTTTTGCTAAGATTAGGCTATGTTGTTATGCACTTTGTGTGTCGTCTTTGTGTTTTACCTCTTGATGATCTTAACAAGAAGTTAAATTGTCATTGCTAAGATTGGACTATGTTTTTATTGCTGACGAAATTTGCCTTTTGCTATCTGTTGTGCATAGTTTGTTGTCTCTTTTTTTGTGTATTTTATTGTTTGTGATATCAACTCTTTCATCTATTGTTTTGTACAATTTTTCTTTGATTTTTGGTGTTGTCAACTACTCTACTTTTTTGTCTATGCTACTACTGAATTGTTGTCGTTACTTAGGTTTGCTGATTTTTTAGTGTTGTTGATGATTAATTCCTATCGTTGTGCTATTGCTGAGATTAAGCTATGTTGTTCTATATTTTTTGTTGTGTAATAGATAAATAAATCAATGTGCCTTTTATTTTGAATAAAACAACAAAACAAACCTTGAAGTTCGATATAATCGACGTAAAAATAAGTACGAACTAAAATTGATCTTACACATTAGTTGTGCATTTGCCTGGAGCACTTCAAAGTAAAGAGTCTACTATCACAAGCTTATCATCTCTTCACCTATGAAGCATTAGCTTGATTAAGAAGCAAAATTCATCTCCACATGTATAATTATCGTGTTATTTATGCTTATATTAAAAAAAATCCATGCAAACAAAAAAAAGAAGGACAAGTACAGGTAACTAACTAGCTAATTCATTAGTCACAAAAAGATTATGTTTGAGCAAATTTTTTTTTCTAACATTGTGTAATAATATTAATATTAGGCAACTGAAAATACAATTGACCACATGAATATTTAATCTTTCTCTCTCTCTAATTTCATTTGTGAATTATTTTAAAAAAACAATTCAACATTACAACAATAGTCAAATTTGGGTTTGTTCTGGGCTTAACTCTCAAGTTTTGATCTTTACTCAACCACAAATTAAATCAATGTAGTTAAATAGATCTCAATAATTAATTAAGCTAATGCGTTGATATTGTCTTTCACTGGTTTCTAATGCTTTGATATTGTCTTTTGCACCTTTACAATTGTGTTTTTGTCTGCCATTAAAAAAGGTTCTTAGGTTAATTTTTAATGCAATTTCCTGTTGTTGCTATTGTTTTTTCAGGTGCTCTTGCTCTATTACTAATTCAATACATACTTTGGTTTAAAACTTGCTCCAGTTGCTCTCCTATTATGTGCAAGGTTACCTGAAAAGCAACTTTGTCTTCTCCATCTTCTCCACTCAAAGTAGCCGCTCTCCCACTGTTATCTTCCTCCTCCAACCCCACTAACGCCGCATAACGCCGTGTTACCTGAAAAGCATTCCCAGAAATTACTCCTTTATTCTCGACACTTTCTCCTTTATTCTCGGTCTGATATTTCTTTTTTGTCGATTCTTTGTGCTTCTTAAGCATCATCTCCTTGATCGGCCGACGAGGACGTCTTCCTTCTATCATCCAGTTACCAAATGGCTCCAAAATTTTTGGTCTTACAACTGGAACATCAGTGCCCTTCTGCCCTTCCAATTCCTCTTGAACCTCCTGAGCTTCATGCTGACCATGCAGGCACCTCTCCTATTTATGGTCGTACTGGCCACATTTGAAACATACCAGGTGCAAACCTTCATACACTATCCTTCTAATTCTTCTCCTCAGTTTAAATTTTGCTAGTAATGGCTTGGTGAGATCAATCTCAACACAGATTCTCACAAAATTTCCCCTGAGTCCGATTGTTGTTGCCCAGTCCACTTTTAGGGTTTTCCCAATTCTATCCCCAATTCTCCATAACACCTCAGTGTCATAATACTCCATGGACAGATCAGGTAACCTAATCCACATTGCAACTTTGTCAATGGAAGCCACAAGTGGGTCGAAATTGGGATGCCAAGTTTGGACGGTGAGGTAATGACCGGTCACCATCCAAGGCCCTTCAAATAGAACATGATGTGCTTTGTCATTTTTGCTGGCAAATCTTGCCAAATAAAAGTCATTCCCCAAATCTGTCAATGTAAAGTCACCTCGTAATTTCCACATAATTTTCAATTTTTGCATGAGGAACATATAACCCACTTTTCTTCCCATTAATTTTATGATAATGGTTTGTTTCCATGGTTCTCTGATGCGTTTCTTCTCCTCAACCGACAGCTTGATCACTGGGCAATCCTCCTCATCACAATCATCTTCATCATCGTCCGAAATTTCCTTAGTGTCGTAAATTTCCTCTGTAGTTTTTGGCTCAACAAATAAATCTCCCATAAGTGATTCAAGGTAGCTATTTCCCCCTGTTGGTCCCAACTTTTTGCTTCTATCTCCAATTTTAACTTTCTTGCTTGATCTTGTCAACAAATCAGCTTCCTCAGTTGATGTCTCAGTAGCTTCAATACAAAGCATTTTGATTGGGTGTTGTTTGAACGCCATTGGGGCTAACTAGAAGTTCCCTAGGCCACATCAATTGAAGAATAAAGGAGTAATTTTATGGGAATGCTTTTCAGGTAACACGGCATTATGCGGCGTTAGTGGGGTTGGAGGAGGAAGATAACAGTGGGAGAGCGGCTACTTTGAGCGGAGAAGATGGAGAAGACAAAGTTGTTGTCGGGGAAAACTTTAAAGTAAATGATTTGTTTAAGCAAAGTGCTGGTCAACCGGGCTTGAAGGAAGTAAATGCTAAGGCAGGCCACGATGGGCTATTGACAGGCCAAACCAAAAAGGTGAATGTGCTGAGAGTTGCGGGGAAGGGAGAGTGGGCTGGAGACAATCAGCCCAAAACTGACGGCCCTGTAATAAATTATTCATAGGCAGAGGAACTACAAATACAAATACGAGCTCGGGGGAGCAAAGGGAAAGGAAAATGGAAGAAGTCGGAGAGCATAGTAGGACAAGAGGAAAAAATCAGGTTATGGGAAATATTTCCAGCAATATTCCATAAGCACCTCAATTGCAAGTTTTGTCGCCAGTTTGCAATGTGTGTAGGGATGAAAGTATGATGTTGAGAAATCCAAGGGAGATAAATTGGGAACTTGATCCACTAGACGAACCAACATGGATGGATGAAGGAGTTAGGGAGGATGCAGACGCAATAAATATAGTGATGGCAGAACGATTAGCCATAACTGTGGGGGAGAATTTAATGGAGGAGGGAGAGGTCGAGGGCCGAGAGATGGACACATGACCAGTACTTAACTATGGTGTCTGGTACATGTCAATTTTGTTTTAAAAAAAATTATTATTATTATTATGAATTTTTTATTTTGGAATTGTAGAGGGGCTGGAAATAATGGATTTTGTATGGTATTACATGATATGAGGAGATTACATCAGTGTAATATTGTGGCGATTGTTGAACCTAGAGTCAGTGGAGTTAGGGCTAACAGAATTATTGAAAGGTTAAGTTTTGAAGCTCATTTTAGAGTGGAGGCACAAGGTATGTCGGGAGGGATATGGTTGTTATGGAATAAATCAAGAGTTAATATAAGATTTTTGAGTTATTCTCAACATAATATACATGGTATTGTGAATGAGGGGTTGAATGATTCGTGGATGTTTACGGTGATATATGTGAACCCAAATGTCATTTTAAAAAAACAATGCTTTGATGAAGTTGTGCGGCTGGCTAGAAATATTAGAAAGCCATGGATGGTCATTGGGGATTTTAACGAAATATTGATGGCCGCAGAAAAGATTGGGGGAGCTGAAGTTGATCATTAGAGGATCGCCCGGTTTGCTAAATGGGTACAGGATTGTCAGTTGATAGACTTAGGGAGCAAAGGTCCTAGATTCACATGGAGAGGGGGAGTGCGAAATGGTTATGGTAGAGTGTATGAGCGTCTGGATAGGTGCTTTGGAAATGTTGAATGGTGTCAATCATTTCAGACTGCAACGGTTTTAGTTCTTCCCTGAGTAAAATCGGATCACCATCCTATCCTTGTAGAGTTAAAAGAGCAGGGTGACAGGATTCGAGGAGAAAGTAAACCTTTTTGGTTTGAGGCTGCCTGGCTTCATCATGGTGAATTTGCAGAGTTCTTGAGGAACTGTTGGGAGACGGGATGAGATTCTAAAAGCTTTGGACAAGTTGACAGTTGAGTTGAAAGTTTGGAATAGGGATATGTATGGAAATATTTTTAAACGTAAAAGAAAAGTTTTGGCTAGATTGGGAGGAGTTCAGAAAGCTATAGCATGGCAAGGAAACCCTTTTTTATACAAATTAGAGGATGAGCTATCAACGGAATATCGACAGATTCTGCATCAGGAGGAAATTCATTGGTATCAAAAATCACGATATCAGTGGATTTCGTTTGGAGATAAGAACACCTCTTATTTTCACACTAAAACTATTATTCGAAGACAACAGAACAAAATTAAGGCTTTGAAGAATGAGCAGAATATGTGGGTATGGGAGGAAGAAAATGGCTAGAGAGTATTTCCAGAATTTGTTTCGGAATGACCACGAGGTAAGTCAAGAGGAGACTAGGTTAGAAGGTCGTTTCCCAAATATCGAGTCCAATCTTTTGCAGCAGTTGGGCACCCCAGTATTAGATGAAGAAATAAAGGAAGCTATTTTTGAGATGAAGCCATACAAGGCACCGGGTCCTGATGGGTATCAGCCAGTGTTCTATCAATCTCAGTGGAAGGTAGTTGGTCAGTCTGTCTGCAGATATATTAAGGATGTGTTCAAAGGTACGATGGATATTGCTCAAGTTAACCAGACGTATATGGTCCTGATTCCAAAAACTCAAGCGCCGGAATACCTTCATCAATTTAGGCTAATAAGTCTATGCAATGTGATTTTCAAGACAGTGAGTAAGGTGATAGTTGGGAGGCTGAAAAATTTGATGTCGAAACTCATTAGTGAAGCTCAGATTAGCTTTGTTCCGGGACGACATATTACAGATAATATAATTGTCGCTCAGGAAATTATCCATTCCATGAGGTAAATGAAGGGGAAAAAAGGATTCATGGCTATTAAAGTTGATCTGGAAAAGGCTTATGATCGCCTAAGCTGGAGCTTCATTCGAGATACATTAATTGAAGCAAAAATTCTGGGAGATCTAATAAAACTCATCATGAGCTGTATTGAATCTGCTTCTCTTAGTTTGTTGTGGAATGGTGTTGCAATTCAGAATTTCAGTCCTAACAGAGGAATAAGACAGGGTGATCCTTTATCTCCGTAATATTTGTTTTTTGCTTGGAAAGGTTATCGCAATTAATACATCAAAGCGTGGAGGAGAATAGCTGGAAGCCCTTTAGTGTGCGCAGGAATGGTATGAAGATTTCTCATTTGTGTTTTGTGGATGACATGCTTTTATTTGCAGAGGCAAGCATGGAGCAGATGGAAATTGTGAGACAGTGTCTTGATATGTTTTGCTCAGTATAGGGTCAGAGAGTCAGTGTTGCAAAAACAATAATATTTTTCTCTAGGAATGTGTCAGTTGCTTTGGCAAATGATGTTAGTAGACGGAGTGGGTACCAAATAACAAAAGAGTTGGGAAAGTACCTAGGGGTGCCTCTGCTACACCAAAGGGTTACTAAGCAAACTTACAGTTACTTAATAGAAAATCTACGAAGAAAGTTGGTAGGGTGGAAGTCCAGCATTCTATCTCTGGCAGGAAAGATCACATTGTGTAAATCTATTCTTGCCACCATTCCTCTATACCCGATGCAAGCTGCGATTATTCTGAAACATACGTGTATTGAGATAGAGAAAATCTGTAGACGCTTCATTTGGGGTAAGAAGGAGGGCAGAGACAAGGTTCACCTAGTAAACTGGAAGAAATTGTGTCAACCAAAGGAGAAAGGGGGGTTGGGTATCAGGAAAATGGAGCTAGTGAATAAAGCTTTTATTATAAAATTGGCCTGGGGTTTGTTGAAGGATAATAACCTGTGGGTTCGGTTCCAAAAAGACAAATACATGAGTGCTAATAGGGGAGCAGGTTGGCCGGAGGCAATATCTAGGGATTCGTTACTATAGAAGTCCATATGCAGGGAATGGGAGGAAGTGAAGTCCATATGCAGGGAATGGGAGGAAGTGTATAAAAATATCAGCTGGAATTTGGGAAACGAAAGACGAGTATTGTTTTGGAAAGATAGTTGGGTGGAAGGTTGTGGCCCTCTTGTTAATCATTTACAACAGGAGATGCAGATAGAGTCTTTAATCTGCTTAGTGGCTGACATGGTGGACAGTAGAGGCAACTGGAAATGGGAAGAGTTTGCTCATCTCCTTACGGTTCAAGCAGTGATGGGAATTGCTAGATATAGCCCTCCTCGCCGAGATGCGCCAGAGGACTCAGTGGTATGGGAACTTTCAGCAAATGGAAGTTTTAATGTTAAAACAACTTATTTGGTTCGGGAGGAAGGAGAGATTACAGACCACAACCCTATATGGAGAATTGTGTGGCAATGGAAGGGAATGGAACGAATCAAAGTTTTCCTATGGTCTGTAGCACATAATGCTATTCTGACCAATGAAGTGAGATGGAGAAGGAGGTTAACAGATAATAAGTGTTGTAGTATTTGTGGTAATGAAGTGGAATCTTTGATGCATGCTCTTCGAGATTGCCCTGCGGCTAGGAAAATTTGGGAGGTCTTTCATAAAGGTGGAGAAAAGGGAAGTGTTTTTCAGTCAAAGTTGGTATGCCTGGTTGGTATCCAATTTATCTTCTAGGAATATTACTAATCGTTTTGGTGATTGGCCGCTGGTGTACGGAGTGGCGTTATGGTTTATATGGAAGGAAAGATGTAATAGAACACTCGGAGGAAATCAAGGAAATTGGTATGGGGCTGTGCTTGCTATAAGGCATTTGGTGGAAGATAATAAGGTGGTGCAGAGTAGGAGTTTTGGGGGAATGAATGGAGATACAGTGACTAATTATATAGGATGGAAATGTCCAGCGGAAGAATGGATCAAGTTAAATGTTGATGGGTGCAGTAAGGGCAATCCGGGTTTGGCAGGTGCAGGAGGAGTGATTAGAGATCATATGGGAAATTGGATAGGAGGTTTCGCAAGGAATATTGGAATTTGTTCTTCAATAACTGCGGAGTTATGGGCTATCCATGATGGGTTGCAACTTACATGGAACAAAGGATTTCGGAAAGTGGTTTTGGAGTCTGACTCCAAGGTTGTGGTGAATCTAATTAAGAATGGTTGTGGGGGGATGGATAGACACTATAATCTTATTATGCAAATAAAAGATATGTTGGGTATGGAATGGGATGTGGAAGTTTTCCATGTCTATAGGGAGGCCAATTATGTGGCTGATTAGTTGGCTAATTTTGGTTTAGGTAGAGATTTGTTAGATAGGGGATCGAATATTATAACTGATCCTCCATCCGGCATTTATCCACTGCTGTATTTTGACCTTATTGGGTCTACTATTCCTCTTGATATTTAGAAGAGTGTAATGCCCCAATCATTACCAAAAAAAATACAAAAA
>CM063596.1:1770240-1786943 GCA_032356905.1 Salix exigua
ATAACAAAAATAAAGTAAAAGAGGTCGGGGTTTGTTTGAAAAATCAATGTGCAAATTTTGGTTGTTTCTGTAGGTGCAATCATATCTCTTTTGTCCCCAAAATAGAGCAAATACAGATTTAAGGCAAAAATAATTTATCATCGGATAAATCTGTATATAAAATTTAAGTCAAGGGATATAATTATATTTTATGGGTCAATTTGATTTAATCGTCGGCCAATTTTAAATATAATTATGTTTGGGAATTAATTAAGGATCCAATTAAAGGATTTAATTAAGTGCAAGGACTTAATTATACTTTAAGTTGGTCAAATTAATTTTATTAAGGGCTTAATTAGTGAAAAATCAGGTGCTGGAAGTTAAATTGGGTTCAATCGAGAAGTTGGGAATTTTCGGCGGCCAAATTGAATTTTTTTGAGGCAATTATGCAAAATCGGGGGTCTAATTGGAAACAATTGAGAGTTTAATGGTCAATTGTGGGTCAAATAACATAAATTGGAAGTCAAGGACCAATTTAAAAGGAGCGCGAAATTTAAGGGTAACTTCGAATTTTTCACGGGGACATAATTGCACAAATCATAAATTTAAGTTCAATTGAGGGTGCAATTAAATGAATTATAAGTTGAGGGACCAAAGTGTATTTTGCATCCCACGAGTAATAACTCACCGGCCACTCACAAAACATCTTTTGCCGCCCATTATTTCCCCCACCTCCGCAAATTAAGGAACCGAAAGTTGCAATTACAACGAGTTACCGTTGTATCAGTGCTATATAAACCAAGGCATTTACAGAACAAAGACACAGAAGAAAAACGGGGGAAAGAGGAGACGAACTGAATTCGAAAACTTCACTTCGGTTTCTCCTCCATTTTATTCCTTGATTTTCCTTCTCTCTCTCGGTTCGGTTTGTCTCCCTCTCTCTTGAAACAACCCATTGTTCTCCTCTCTCCCTCGGTCGCGCCTCTCTCTCACTGAAACCAGAGGCATTAGCCTCTCTTTCCCTCCCTCGGTCGCGCCTCTCTCTAACTGAAACCAGAGGCATTAGCCTCTCTTTCCCTCCCTCGGTCGCGCCTCTCTCTAACTGAAACCAGAGGCATTAGCCTCTCTTTCCCTCCCTCGGTCGCGTCTCTCTCTCACTAAAACCAGAGGCGTTAGCCTCTCTCTCTCCTTCTCGGCCAAGCATCCGGTCACCAGCTCAGGTCACCCAACGACGTCCATGTGATCACAGAAAGCTTCCCCTCGACGCTAGGAACTCATCCCCATCCTCGGAGGAAAGAAGCAGCAGCGACACTCAACGCCGCACCAACAGGCCGGAACTTCAAAGGCTTCCTCCAGCCACCACAGACCACCGTTGACGGTGAAACGACCACCACGACAACCACCTCGACCCCAGCTACCTGACCATACCTTCAGGTGAGCCTCTCGTCGCACTTCATTTTTTACTGTTCCCCCGTCTTCAACCTCGCTGCGCATGCAAGTGGGACGTAATTGTCCCACTGTTCATGCTGGGCCGGGTTTAAGTGTCTTGGGCGGGGCTTTTGTGCCTGGCCCAAACACATACTGGGCCATCATTTCGGCCCAGCCCCCATCCTCCTCCTCAAGCCCAGCCTTTTGCACATTTGGGCTCCCGGTCCACGTTGGCCAGGAGCCTAGCCCAGTTCCCCGGATGGGCCGAAGCCCAGTCCACTTCCCCGGCCGGCTCGATCCAGCTTCCCGGGTCGTCGATCCAGCTCGAGATGAGCTGGGCTTCCGACCAGTCCTAAATCATCCAGGTCGACGACTCAGACCAAGATGGATCGGGCTTTCGACCAGATTTGAGGGGTGAATTGGTAGTCCAACTCACCGAAATAAATAAATAAATAAATATATATATGTATATATATATATATATATGATATAAAAATAAATATAAAATATAAAAATAAAAATAAAAATAAAAATGAAAATGAAAATAAAAGATAAATATAATAAAATATTTTTCTTACCTTAAAAAATATATATATTCTTTTTAAAAAAAAATAAAAAGAAATTTCAAAAAATATAAAATATAAAAATATATAAATATAAACATAAATATAAAAATAAAAGTAATAAAATATTTTTTTTACTTTAAAAATATAAACAATTTTTTTTAAAAAAAGAAATTTCAAAAATATAAAATGTATTTGTTTTTATGCATACGGCCAAATTTCATGACTTTTTCATATATATTTTTCATAAAAATTATGTTGCATCCTTCTCATATTTTGAAACTAAAAGTGGATATCGTAACCAGTTTATGATTATCCGTTGGAATTTGGCCAAAATGTCAAAAATAATTTTAAATATTTTTGTTTTATCTATTAGGGTGTAAATTTACATTGTAAAGTACATCCATGGATAAAATGTATATAATTTTAAATATTTTTGTTTTATCTATTAGGGTGTAAATTTACATTGTAAAGTACACCCAAGGATAAAAAAGTATATAATCTTAAGTATTTTTGTTTTATCTATTAGGGTGTAAATTTACATTGTAAAGTATATCCATGGATAAAAAAGGTAAATATTTTTGCCTTATCTATTAGGGTGTAAATTTACACTGTAAAGTACATCCGTAGATATAAAAAAGAATTTTCGCCAGGGTGTAGATTTACATTGTAAAATACACCCGTAAATAAAAAATGGTTTTTCAAAAATGCAATGAAATTTTTAAAGATAGAAAAATCAAACAACAATGCAGTTTATCTTAGGTAGAGTGCACCGGGGGTGACGCGTCTTCCCCTTGCACAACAAGTCCCCTTACCCTAAACTCTCGCAGACCAATAGGTTTCTAGTGACCTTAATACTAGGTGGCGACTCCTGATATTTATAGTCGTAATTTTTTCGATTATAAAAATAATCCCACATTTTACCACAAGACCGTTGTTTCCCTAACCCCGGTGATTGCGAGGCGCTAAGCGCGTCATAAAAATCGTCTGTCGCGACGGATGGCGACTCCACCGGGACTATATGTCTGGACTCGAGCTTTGGTTGTTTGATTGTTTTATAGTTTATTTTTACATGCATTTTTACTGCTTTAGCATGCATTTTAATTTGAGTTCATGTATATCATTTGATTTGAATCATGCATTTTAATTTCTAATTTTAAGTTAGGTGGGGATTAGCGGTCTGCCCTATGACTTTCAGTCGGGGTTCAGATTCGTGAAACATCCAACTATGACCTGAGTGTTTACTTGATAATGGCGGTCATACTGTGCCCCAACCATTTCTCGTAAACCCCTATACTACGTAAGGTAGTCACTGGGCAGTTCATAGACCTCTAAGACCAGATAGAAAGCTTATCTCCATGTAATGACTTAAAATCTAGGACACAAACTTTCCAATTATTCATTTCATTTTTCTTTAGAAATTTGCAGAAATTATCAATCCAAGACCATGGTTTCCTTGACCTTTTCGGCATACGGGGAAAGATCTGAGATGAAGCAATTAACTGAGGGAGATTGTTCGAGGGGTAAAATCAATGAATTACCGCACATGACCAAAATCCACTGCTCTACCGAAAATATGAGAAGGCTTATGCCCATCCTGGGGTGTGTAGATGAGGTGTTGTTTGAAGCCAGATATGGAAGAATCACTCATCTAATGAAAATCCCAATATAGGTATCAGCCGTTAAAGCTCTCATGCACTTTTGGGATCCTAATTACCGATGTTTTACTTTTGGAAACATCGACATGACCCCTACCATAGAAGAGTATGCTCAAATCCTTAGTTTTCCTCATGATCCTCACAAAGTTTATTTCAGGCAGAAAATTGAGGATACAGTTCAAGAGGTCGCTAAGCTTTTATGCTTGGATCAAGTGGACCAGTACATGACATCTTCCGGAGGTTTCAAATGGAAAGCAATTGAGAGCAAATTGAAAACAAGCGAAGATAAAAGGAAGTTGGGAGAAGAAGGGTGTCGATTAGTGGCCTTTGCTATTTTCGGTTTAGTATTGTTCCCTTCGGAGGCCGTCGGGATTATTAGCATGGAGGCAGCTAGTGTTTTTGTTGAATACGAGCAGAGAAAAAATAACCCCACTGCAGCTATATTGGCCGATACTTTTCTATCTTTGAACCATTGCAGGTTGAGTGGGAAAGGAGCAATGCGATGTTGTATTACTCTTTTATTCATGTGGATTGTTAGCCATCTGGAAACACCAAGAGAAGTTTTCAATAATTTTTGGTGGTTTAACATGAGGCCTCTTGGTTTGGTCCTTAGTGAAGAATGGAAGGACTTGGATGAGAAAGCTTGGGTAGAAAAATATCGAGCACTCCCCGAAAGTAAATTCAGATGGAAGGCCCCTTGGGTGTGCAGTCCAGTTTATCTAATGAGTTGCGGTAGTAAAGCATGGGTCCCGTTAATTGGCCCAACGGGTTACATCGGCTATTGTCCCTCTCTAGTAAGTCGACAATTCGGGGAAGTCCAGTATGTGCCAAGAACTAAAGGGCTGAGCGAGTGCATAGGCTCATTCAGAGAAGTCACTTCATTGGTTGAACTTGAGGTTATCAAAAGTGATTGGGGGCAACCTGTTTTAGTGAGCAGAGAGCCTCACCCAAAAGAGTCTTCTGTTAGTCCTAATTACTTAGCTTGGAGAAGTTATGAGAGACCCCAGAATGCAATAATACAAAACCCGACGCGAGATGAGATACCTGAGGTTGCGAGAGTTAAAAGAAAGAAAACTGACAAGGAGTACGTGCAGGAAGACTTGGAGAAGCTAAAGGTTGAGCTCAACAATAGCAAAAGTTGTCAAAATTCCCTCGAGAAGCAACTACTGGAAGAAAGGCAGTTGAGGTTCTCTCTTGATCAACAATTGCAAGAAAAAGAAGAGCAGATTAATAAGTTGACACAAAGAAATACTCAAGAAATGGATTCCCGGTATAATATCCTAGCAAGCAAGTATGAGGCAATAGAGAAAGAATTGGTAGTTTTAAAAACTGCCTCTAATAGTACGGAGCGTGAATGCCAAGAAGTGGTAGCATCATTAAAAAAGGAAAGAGATCACTACAAGATGAAGTGGGAAACTGAGAAGGATAAAGGAAAGATGGTTGGTCTTGTCCTCGAAGAAGAAAAAGAGATAAAAGCCCAGTATAAAACTCAGGCAGAAAATGAGTTTGAGGCAAGAAGGGCAACAGAGTCTGATGTGAAAAGATACTTAACCCTAGCTAATGGCTTAAGGGACCGTGTCTCCACCCTACAAGCTGAACTAGAAGCCCGGGAGGAAGAACTGAAGTCAACACAAGAACAATGCAGGGAATGGCAAGAATGCACCACAGAAATTGAAGCCCAGCTGAATTCTGAGACAGCAAGGTTTGACGCAGGGTTACAAGAGGCTAAGGATCAGACCCGACAGCTTGAGAAAATGGCTCTGATATTAGAGAAAAATAATGACTCATTGGTGGCAAACAATGAAACATTGCGTTAGGATAATATTGTACTCCATCATAAAATAGAACAAACAGATAAGTTAATTGACATAGTAGCTAGAAAAGCAGATGAGATACGTGTAAAGGCTACTAGAATTGGTGGGAGTGCTCGTAGATATGAAGCATACTTGGATGAACTCTCATGTTTTGTTAGGTTGGTAGCCAACAGGGGGGTAGCATTTGAGTAAATGCTCTATTTTATGAAATGGACAAGGTCCGCCTTTTGTTTTTGTACAATTCAATTGATCTGAATATTCGAACAAGATTCTCCTCAGGCGTCAGACTTTGGATCTTACCCGGCAAGGAAATCATGGATTGGTTTTTCAAAACAAAATAAAAATCATGCATACATTCATCGTTCATAAATAACATGCATATACCTTCAGGTCAAAACATAGGTCCCCGAAGAACTTCACCTCCCAGAATCCACAATACTCGGCTCCGACAAAGAAACATGGAGAATGATGAGCGCGCGCGCCAAGACGCCCATTTTCAAGGAGAGCTAAACGCCTTGAAAGAAAGCGTAGCCCGTCTTACTAGTCTACTCGAGCAATCATTGAGAAACGCTTCAGGAGAAGGTCCTTCGAATAGGCCTGCGCAAATGACAAACAACCCTGACGAGGTGACAGGGGAAAGAATTCAGGATCCCCTACAACATCCTGCAGTTGTGCAATCGGCAGCCCCAACCCCAGTTCCGGTACCATTGGTGGAAGCATTTGCAAACGAATCTCATAAAATGCAATTATCGGATAATACAGATCATGATAAAATGGCAGTATTAGAAGCCAGGATAAGAGCCATTGAAGGAGTAGATTTGTATGATCCGGTGAAAGCGGTGGAAATGTGCTTGGTTCCAAATGTGGTGGTCCCCAAGAAATTCCGCGTTCCGGATTTCATCAAATACGCAGGGACACAATGCCCTGTCACCCATTTAAAATCATATTGTAATAAAATGGCTGAAGTAGAATGGGTCGGCATTAAGTTGGTATATGAGACTTGACAACACAAGAATTCGCAGTTGGAAAGACCTAGTGGATGCCTTTATTAAACAATACAAGTATAATATGGATATCGCCCCTGACAGGACCAGCCTATCAAGCTTGGAGAAAGTAGAAAAGGAAAGTATAAGAGAATATGCCCAAAGGTGGAGAGACCTAGCTGCCCAAGTGCACCTTCCCCTCTTGGATAGGGAGATGGTCACTCTATTTGCCAACACGCTGAAAGCCCCCTTTTATGAGCATGTGATGGGCAGTTCAGCTCAGCAGTTCACTGACGCTGTAGCTGTGGCAGAACGAATAGAGCAAGGGATTAAGAGTGGAAGGATCTCGTCACCAATGGAGAAAAAGGGTTTTGTTGGAAACAAGAGAGAGATAGATCATATTGAGACCATTTATAGAGGAAAGAGCACCCAATTTCAAAAATATAGCAATCCGTCATCCCAAATTGCCAACGTTAACTTCAAAACCCCATACCCTACCAAAAGGCCTGGAGATCAAGTCGAACACGTATCAAAAAACCAAATGGAGAGTTTTCCAAAAGCAAACCACCCAAGAATTCAAGAACAATTGCCTCCACTACCTTTACCTTTAGATAAAATGTACCAAAAATTGTTAAGCATTGGGTTAGTGGTCCCTGTACCTCTGATACCTATGCAACCACCTTACCCTAGTTGGTATAGACCAGATCTCACCTGTGAATACCACGCGGGAGTCTCAGGACATGGCATCCATACATGCACTGCATTCAAAAGGAAGCTCTTGCAATTGCTAAAAGCTGGATGGGTAACGTTTGACGAGTCCCCGAATGTAAGCACCAACCCATTACCTGGTCATGCTTCAGGCAGTGGATCAGTGAATATGTTGGAAGTTGAGCATCCAAAGAGTTTAAAAGTGCCAATGGAAGGGGTTTATCAGATGTTGACAAAGGCAAAGTATGATGACATAATATGTTGTCAACAACGTAACCAGGAGGGTCACCTCGTTAGTCAATGTCCAGGCTTCTATAAAAATGTGGTGCAAATGATAAAAAGAGGTTTGCTTCGTTTAGAGGAAATGACAGAGGATAAAGTGGCTGTAACAGAGATATCAGACAAGGATTTATGTAGGGTTCAGTTCACTCCGGAAGGGTTACCTAGGCTAGTTTTGTCCAAACCTTCCATTCCCCCTAAAAAAGACTATAATGCCATGCCTTACAACTACGGGCATTCATCTCAAACTGTAAGACAACCATTTGTCCTTCTACCAGAAGTTGGGGGATTGACTCGAAGTGGTAGATGTTTTACCCCAGAGGAGTTAAAGAGGACTAAAGGAGTGGTTGATGTGCCCGAAGAAACAAACAAACCTGTGACAGAAGAGGAAACCAATGAATTTTTGAAGTTGATGAAACATAGCGAGTATAGCATTGTGGAGCAACTCAAGAAAGCCCCTGCTAAAATATCATTGTTTTCCTTGATTTTGAGTTCTGAATCTCACCGCAAGGCGTTGCAAAAAGTGCTAAATGAGGCCTATGTACCCCAAGACATCAACCCAACTGCTATGGAAAGTTTAGTAGGGAGAATACAGGCCTCAAACTATGTGTACTTTTCTGATGATGAAATAGGTCCTGATGGCACAGGGCATAATAAGCCATTATACATCACAATACAATGCAAGGATGTCTTGATTGGGAAAGTATTAATTGATAATGGCTCTGCTCTTAATGTTTTGCCGAAGCATATGCTGAGAGAAATGCCTATTGATGAATCACATATGAAGCCTAGCACCATGATGGCAAGAGCGTATGATGGGTCACCAAGGCCGATCGTGGGGACTATCGAGGTGGAGTTGGGTATAGGACCACAAATATTTTTGGTGACGCTGCAAGTGATGGACATTCATCCCTCTTATAGCCTATTGCTAGGTAGGCCATGGATTCATGCGGCAGGGGCAGTACCCTCTTCATTACACCAATGCTTAAAATATATCGCAAACGGGATGTTGATCACAGTGAAAGCTGAAGAAACCATATCTATGGTTAAAAACGTGGCTGTACCATTTGTTGAAACCGTTGCTTGTGAAGATGGGAACGTCCATGCTTTTGAAGTGGTAAACACGGAATGGATCCTTGAAGGTGCCACTTTGAAAGAGCCGAGAATTCCAGAAGCTGCAAAGATGGCTGCCAAATGCTTCTTACAGGGCAAAGTCCCTTTTCAGTTTGATCTTATGCCGGGGCGAGTAGACATAATGAAATTGAAATGTAATGATCAGAGGTTCGGGCTTGGATATAAGCCAAAGAAAAAAGATTTCAAGCGGGTTGCACAAATTAGGAGGGAGGCCAGGTTGGCAAAAATAGAAGGAAGAGAATCAAGAGAGGAGGAACTTGCCATTCCGCCACTTCAAGAATCCTTCCACAGCTCGACAGAAATAATCAAAGCAAGGATGAAAGATCTTTGGGTCGGCACTCTTGAATTTCGGAGGAGGAAACCGATTTCCATGACTCTCCATCCACAACATTGATGCCCCCTCTGCGAAGACCTTCGTGCGAAAATTAGCTGAAGGAGAAGTGTTCCAGAACTGGAAGATGGAGCCCGTTCATGTTGTTTCAAAAAAGTAATTGTCCTTGTTTGGTCATGAATATTTGTTTTTATTTCTATCATAGCAGTAATCTAGCTCATGATGCTGCAAATTCTTACCTTGTCAAATGAGCACTTTTTTTTATTTTTTATATATGAGATCATGCATTTTTATCCATGGCATTTTGTTTGCAAATAATTACTCTTACACAAATGCACATTACACTTTCAGGAGTTTTGAAAATCCCAACCATTCACAAAACTATTGCACTAAGAATAATTGGCCAAATTTCAATAATATCACTACACTGGATGATGAGGAGTGGGCAGAAGAAGATATAGAGGAATTTACTAAGTTGATGGAAAATTCTAAAGAGACTTGGAAACCTTTTAGCGAGGAGCTTGAGACCATTGACCTGGGAACTCAGCAGGAGAAAAAGGAGCTAAAGATCGGTACTCTCATAACAACTAAGGAAAGGGAAGAGTTGATTTCTCTTTTGTGTGAGTATACAGATGTTTTCGCTTGGTCTTATGCAGAAATGCCCGGTTTAGATACCGATATTGTGGTACACAAAATCCCTTTAAAAGAAGGAAGTATACCGGTCAAGCAAAAAACAAGGAGAATGCGGCCAGACATGCTCTTGAAGGTGAAAGCAGAGATACAAAAACAATGGGATGCAGGGTTTCTAGATGTCGTTCACTATCCTCAGTGGGTAGCCAATACTGTTGTAGTCCCAAAAAAGGATGGGAAGATCCGAGTATGCGTGGACTATAGAGATTTGAACAAAGCAAGCCCAAAAGATGATTTTCCATTGCCTCATATAGATGTTTTGGTGGATAACGCTGCCAAGAATGCTACCTATTCGTTTATGGATGGTTTTTCTGGTTACAACCAAATCAGGATGGCAGAAGAGGACAAAGAAAAAACCACGTTTGTCACACCTTGGGGTACTTTCTGCTATAAGGTGATGCCATTCGGTTTAAAGAATGCTGGGGCAACGTATCAACGAGCAATGGTCGCTTTATTCCATGACATGATGCATCAGGAAGTTGAGGTTTATGTAGATGATATACTAGCTAAATCTAAAATCGAAGAAGACCATGTGCAGATATTGAGGAAGCTATTTGAGAGATTGCGGAAATACCAGTTAAAACTGAACCCGGCCAAATGCTCATTTGGAGTAAAAACAGGAAAACTACTCGGCTTTATTGTAAGCAACCGAGGAATAGAAATTGATCCAGATAAAGCCAAAGCCATCCAAGAAATGTCAGCACCTAAGACGGAAAAGGAAGTGAGGAGTTTTCTTGGACGTTTGAATTACATAGCGCGTTTCATATCCCAGTTAACCGTAACATGTGAACCAATTTTTCGTTTACTTCGGAAGAAAAATCCTGGAATATGGGATGATGACTGTCAAGAAGCTTTCAATAAGATAAAGGTGTATTTACAAAATCCTCCGTTGTTAGTACCCCCAATGCCAGGGAAACCATTAATATTATACTTAACAGTCACAGAAACAGTATGGGTTGTGTGTTGGGACAACATGATGAATCTGGAAAAAAGGAGCAAGCTATATATTACTTGAGTAAAAAGTTTAACGAGTGCGAGTCCAGATACACCGTAATTGAGAAGTTATGTTGTGCTTTAGTATGGAGCACGAAAAGGCTCAGGCAATATATGTTGTATTACATAACATGGCTAATTTCCAAGCTAGATCCGCTTAAGTATATCTGTGAGAAGCCATATCTATCAAGTAGGATAGCGAGGTGGCAAGTGCTGTTAGCAGAGTACGACATTGTTTTTATGACAAGAAAAGCTGTAAAGGGAAGTGTAATCGCTGATCATCTCGCAGATCACGCCGTGGAAGATTATGAGCCTTTAGATTCTGACCTTCCTGATGAAGACATCTTGGTAGTCAAGGATGACAGCGAGGCAAGTGAATGGTGGACACTTTATTTCGATGGGGCAGTAAACGTATCAGGAAATGGGGGTGGAGCAGTCATAATTTCCCCAGATGGGAAACAATATCCTTTTTCAACAAGGTTACAATTCGAGTGCACCAATAACACGGCTGAATATGAAGCTTGCATCATTGGTCTAGAGGCTGCTTTAGAACTTAGAATTAAGAAACTTGAGGTTTTTGGGGATTCCATGCTGATCATTTGCCAAGTAAAAGGAGAATGGCAAACTAAAGATGAAAAGTTGAAACTCTACCAGAACTATCTTGTAAAATTGGCTAGTGAATTCGAGGAGGTCAAATTCACTCATATGAGCAAGGAAAAAAATCAGTTCGCCGATGCTCTGGCAACTTTGGCTTCAATGGTACAAATTGTTGCCAAAGAAAAGATCCACCCAGTCGATATTAAGGTTCGAAATCGTCAAGCCCATTGTTGCACGCTCGAAGAGTCGCTGGACGAAAAGCCATGGTATGATGATATCAAGAAATTCATCCAACAACGGGAATACCCCATTGAGGCCTCTAAAACAGATAAAGAGACTTTAAGAAGGATGGCCGCAAATTTTTATTTGGATGGTGAAATCCTATACAGAAGATCATTTGATGGCACCTTACTCAGATGTTTAGATGAGAAAGAAATCAAGCAAGCTTTGGAGGAAGTTCATGAGGGAGTTTGCTCTACCCACGCCAATGGCCATACGATGGCAAAACAAATGCAAAGATCTGGATATTTTTGGTTGACCATGGAAAGGGACTGCGTGGCATACGTTAGGAAATGTCATAAATGTCAAATTTATAGTGATAAGATAAATGCACCTCCAAAGCCTTTATTCAACATGATTTCACCATGGCCATTCAACATGTGGGGATTAGATGTCATAGGGCCAATTAACCCGAAGGCCAGTAACGGACATAGGTTCATTCTGGTGGCAATTGATTACTTTACTAAATGGGTGGAAGCCAATTCGTATGCCCAGGTGACGCAAAAGGTTGTTAAGAAGTTTATCGAAAGAGACCTGATCTGTCGCTATGGTCTACCCGCGAGATTGGTAACCGATAATGCTCAGAATTTCAATGGAAAATTGATGGTCGAACTTTGCACTAAGTGGAAGATTAAACATCACAATTCTTCTCCTTATAGACCAAAAATGAATGGAGCAGTTGAAGCAGCTAACAAGAACCTTAAGAAAATCATCCAGAAGATGGTCGTCACTTATAGAGATTGGCACGAAATGCTCCCATATGCTCTGCACGCATATCGCACTACTGTTAGAACATCCACAAGAGCAACCCCATATGCTTTGGTATATGGAATGGAAGCAGTCACCCCTTTAGAAGTAGAGATTCCATCACTGAGGATCTTGAAAGATGCAGAGTTAGAAGAATCAGAATGGGCAAAGTTGAGATTTGAGCAATTAAACTTAGTCGATGAAAAAAGACTAGCAGCTATTTGCCATCACCAATTATATCAAGGCAGGATAGCAAAAGCTTACAACAAAAAAGTCCGGCCAAGGGTGTTTAAAGAAGGAGACCTGGTATTAAAGAAGATATCATTAGGAGAAGACCAAGGTAAATGGACGCCTAACTATGAGGGGCCATATGTGGTGAAGAAAGCTTTTTCGGGAGGAGCTTTAATCTTAACTAGCATGGATGGAGAAGATCTGTCTAGGCCTGTAAACTCTGATATTGTGAAGAAATATTATGCCTAACGCATTACTCATAATACAATGTAATTGAAATTTGGCTATGAATTCTTGGTGCATCCTCTCTTCCCTATATTTGCATGACCCCATGATTTCATGAAGATTTTTGGCAAATCAAAGTCTAGTATAAAAGTGGATGCCAATTTGATGTTTGTTTAATGTGTTCTGGAAAGGTGATCTCATATCGCAAAAATCAACGTAATAAGACTAGTCTTTTAGATGAGCAAATAAATGATAGAAAATGAGAAATAAAAATTATTTACAAAACAGTCCTCGACGACAAGTGACGCCCGAAGAAAGCTGGGGGGCATGAACATAAAAGGGTTTGGGTATACTATAGCAAGTCAATTCAACATTTTGGTAGCACTAAAACTCAACCTAGAAAGCCCAAACAAAATGCTGGGGCATGTTGTGAAGAAGCCCAAACAAATACCGGGGGGCACGTCAAGGTCAAAGCTAACACTAGGGGCATGCTAGGTCTTTGTGCAAATCGATCATAAGGGATAAGTGAAGTTCTAAGAGTAAGCGTTAAGTGATCCTTAGTAAAAATAAATAAATAAAAAGCCTTTTTTGGCCAAGTATGAGTTATCCGAATTGATAAGCCGTGCTTTTTCATTTAAAACAATTCTCACAAGCGTGCGAGACTTGCAAATATCATTTCACATTCTTGTCAAATTAACATAATACCTGACAATGAGATCACTTGAATCCTTTCAAGAACAAGCTGGTCAAATAAACATCAAAATGGTTTTATGCTTGGAATAACTTTGAAATTCCAAAAGTTTTTACATAAAATATTTTTTGCAAATAACCATCTCTTTCCTGCAAATACCCAAAACCTAAAACGTTGGTATGACATGACCAAACTGAGGGGCAATCTAAATGCAATCGAATTTGGCTCCATCATTCCTTTTCAAAGAATCTGGATCAAGCTCAGGGGGCATGTTTGATATGAAGATCTATCATCTCTAGTGGCCAAAATCATAAGTTGCGGATTGAGTAAATAGAAGCAATCAAATCCGGAGATCCGAAAAAGTGATTATGAAGAAGAAAGGGGACCTATATCTCTCAGGTAAGTATACATGCATCATCATGCATTGCATTCCCATTGAGAATATAGGAAGTATTATGAAAAATTTACGAACCCTCATTCATCATTTTGTGCACGTTTTCAAGCTCTCATTTTTTGCATTTCTTTGGGTTCACTTTTCAGTTTTATATATTTTTGATTTTGAGTATCATCATGCATTGCACCACTTTTGAAAGTCTAAAATATTTTAGAGGTATCGTATTCTACGAACCTTCATTTTGTGCATGCCTCCAAGCTCTCACCCTTTTCGTTTCCTGGAGCATACCTTTCGGCTTGATCTCTTCCTTAATTGGAGTGTCATCATGCATGGCATCTCCCTGCTAATAATCTAGAAAATATTTACAAGGGATTGTAATTTACAAACCTTCATCATTTTTCTGTGCGCCTTTGAGCCCTCGTCATTTTCACGTCCCTAAGTGCGTTTTCCGACCTTATTTCTCCTCAGCTTCGAGCGAGTTTTCCAACCCTCGACCATCAATTTAAATAGTGGCTTTCCAGCCCTATTTCACTTTCATCTTCGAGTGAGTTTTCCAACCCTCGATCATCAATTAAAATAGTGTGCTTCCTAGCCCTATTTTCCATCTTCGAGTGAGTTTTCCAACCCTGGATCATCAATTAAAATAGTGTGCTTCCTAGCCCTATTTTCCATCTTCGAGTGAGTTTTCCAACCCTGGATCATCGATTTAGATAGTGCGCTTTTCAGCCCTACTTTCTCTTCATCCTCGAGTGCGTTTTCTAACCCTCAATCATCAACTAGATAGCGAGCTTTCCAGCCCTATGTTCCATCCCATAACATTTTCATCTTTTGGACCTGGGCATGTCACCCATTACAATGAGACCCTTTTCACTATTCTTTCACCTGGGTAGGTCACCCATTACTATGAGACCATTTTCCATCCTGTTTGAACGTCCTTATTATGCTCAATTCTTAAGTAGTGCGCTTTCTAGCCCTATCTTACCATTCCTTTCTAAGTGCGCTTTATAGCCCCCATTCTCATTTTTGGATGAATCAACTATTCTTGGTCTGGTACATCCACTTTTCTTTTTCTTTACAACGCTTACTATCTAAAGTTTTTGAAAACTTTAGTTGTAAGCATTGTAAAGAGGGGGGCAACTGTCATCACCCAATTTTTTGGGTGACTCCCCAAGATATATCGAAAAAATAACAAAAATAAAGTAAAAGAGGTCGGGGTTTGTTTGAAAAATCAATGTGCAAATTTTGGTTGTTTCTGTAGGTGCAATCATATCTTTTTTGTCCCCAAAATAGAGAAAAATACAGATTTAAGGCAAAATAATTTATCATCGGATAAATCTGTATATAAAAATTAAGTCAAGGGATATAATTATATTTTATGGGTCAATTTGATTTAATCGTCGACCAATTTTAAATATAATTATGTTTGGGAATTAATTAAGGATCCAATTAAAGGATTTAATTAAGTGCAAGGACTTAATTATACTTTAAGTTGGTCAAATTAATTTTATTAAGGGCTTAATTAGTGAAAAATCAGGTGCTGGAAGTTAAATTGGGTTCAATCGAGAAGTTGGGAATTTTCGTGACCAAATTGAATTTTTGAGGCAATTATGCAAAATCGGGGTCTAATTGGAAACAATTGAGAGTTTAATGGTCAATTGTGGGTCAAATAACATAAATTGGAAGTCAAGGACCAATTTAAAAGGGCGCATAAATTTAAGGGTAACTTTGAATTTTTCACAGGGACATAATTGCACAAATCATAAATTTAAGTTAAATTGAGGGTGCAATTAAATGAATTATAAGTTGAGGGACCAAAGTGTATTTTGCATCCCAAGAGTAATAACTCACAAACCACTCACAAAACATCTTTTGCAGGCCATTATTTCCCCTACCTCCGCAAATTAAGGAACCGAAAGTTGCAATTACAACGAGGAACCGAAAGTTGCAATTACAACGAGTTACCGTTGTATCAGTGCTATATAAACCAAGGCATTTACAGAACAAAGACACAGAAGAAAAACGGGGGAAAGAGGAGACGAACTGAATTCGAAAACTTCACTTCGGTTTCTCCTCCATTTTATTCCTTGATTTTCCTTCTCTCTCTCGGTTCGGTTTGTCTCCCTCTCTCTTGAAACAACCCATTGTTCTCCTCTCTCCCTCGGTCGCGCCTCTCTCTCACTGAAACCAGAGGCATTAGCCTCTCTTTCCCTCCCTCGGTCGCGCCTCTCTCTAACTGAAACCAGAGGCATTAGCCTCTCTTTCCCTCCCTCGGTCGCGTCTCTCTCTCACTAAAACCAGAGGCGTTAGCCTCTCTCTCTCCTTCTCGGCCAAGCATCCGGTCACCAGCTCAGGTCACCCAACGACGTCCATGTGATCACAGAAAGCTTCCCCTCGACGCCAGGAATTCATCCCCATCCTCGGAGGAAAGAAGCAGCAGCGACACTCAACGCCGCACCAACAGGCCGGAACTTCAAAGGCTTCCTCCGACCACCACAGACCACCGTTGACGGTGAAACGACCACCACGACAACCACCTCGACCCCAGCTACCTGACCATACCTTCAGGTGAGCCTCTCGTTGCACTTCATTTTTTACTGTTCCCCCGTCTTCAACCTCGCGCCTGCATGCAGTGGGACGTAATTGTCCCACTGTTCATGCTAGGCCGGGTTTAAGTGTCTTGGGCCGGGCTTTTGTGCCTGGCCCAAACACATGCTGGGCCATCATTTCGGCCCAGCCCCATCCTCCTCCTCAAGCCCAGCCTTTTGCACATTTGGGCTCCCGGCCCACGTTGGCCAGAGCCCGGCCGGTTCCGGACGGGCGAAGACCGATCCACTTCCCGGGCGAGCCCGATCCAGCTTCACTGAGTCGTCGATCCAGCCGAGATGAGCTGGGCTTCGACTCAGTCCTAAATCATCTGGTGACGACTCAGACCAAGATGGATTGGGCTTTCAGCCTGATTTGAAGGGTAAGTTGAGTGAA
>CM063596.1:1787443-1812317 GCA_032356905.1 Salix exigua
TGAAATTTGGCTATGAATTCTTGGTGTATCCTCTCTTACCTATATTTGCATGAGCCCATGATTTCATGAAGATTTTTGGCAAATCAAAGTCTAGTATAAAAGTGAATGCCAATTTGATGTTTGTTTAATGTGTTCTGGGAATTCAAAGAATTTCATTGAAAGGTGATCCCATATCGCAAAGATCCACGTAATAAGACTAGTCTTTTAGATGAGCAAATAAATAATAGAAAATGGAAAATAAAAATTATTTACAAAACAGTCCTCAATGACAAGTGACGCCCGAAGAAAGCTGGGGGGCATAAACATAAAAGGGTTTGGATACACTATAGCAAATCAATTCAACATTTTGGTAGTACTAAAACTCAACCTAGAAAGCCTAAACAAAATGCTGGGGCATGTTGTGAAAAAGCCCAAACAAATACCGGGGGGCACGTCAAGGTCAAAGCTAACACTGGGGGCATGCTAGGTCATTGTGCAAATCGATCATAAGGGATAAATGAAGTTCTAATGGTAAGCATTAAGTGATCCTTAGTAAAAATAAATAAATAAAAAGCCTTATTTGACCAAGTATGAGTTATCCAAATTGATAAGCCATGCTTTTCCATTTGAAACAATCCTCACAAACGTTTTACAATACCTGATCGAAGCACTCCTGATATGCGAGACTTGCAAATATCATTTCACATTCTTGTCAAAATTAACATAATACCTGACAATGAGATCACTTGAATTCTTTCAAGAACAAGCTGGTCAAACAAACATCAAAATGGTTTTATGCTTGGAATAACTTTGAAATTCCAAAAGTTTTTACATAAAATATTTTTTGCAAATAACCATCTCTTTCCTGCAAATACCCAAAACCTAAAACATTGGTATGACATGACCAAACTGAGGGGCAATCTAAATGCATTCGAAATTGGCTCCATCATTCCTTTTCAAAGAATCTGGATCAAGCTCAGGCGGCATGTTTGATATGAAGATCTATCATCTCTAGTGGCCAAAATCACGAGTTGCGGTTTGAGTAAATAGAAGCAATCAAATCCGGAGATCCGAAAAAGGGATTATGAAGAAGAAAGGGGACCTATATCTCTCAGGTAAGTATACATGCATCATCATGCATTGCATTCCCATTGAGAATATAGGAAGTATTATGAAAAATTTACGAACCCTCGTTCGTCATTTTGTGCACGTTTTCAAGCTCTCATCTTTTGCATTTCTTTGAGTTCACTTTTCAGCTTTATATATTTTTGATTTTGAGTATCATCATGCATTGCACCACCTTTGAAAATCTAAAATATTTTAGAGGTATCGTATTCTACGAACCTTCATTTTGTGCACGCCTCCGAGCTCTCACCCTTTTCGTTTCCTGGAGCATACCTTTCGGCTTGATCTCTTCCTTAATTGGAGTGTCATCATGGATGGCATCTCCCCGCTAATAATCTAGAAAATGTTTACAAGGGATTGTAATAATCCATGACATGATGCATCAGGAAGTTGAGGTCTATGTAGATGATATACTAGCTAAATCTAAAATCGAAGAAGACCATGTGCAGATATTGAGGAAGCTATTTGAGAGATTGCGGAAATACCAGTTAAAACTAAACCCGGCCAAATGCTCATTTGGAGTAAAAACAGGAAAACTACTGGGCTTTATTATAAGCAACCGAGGAATAGAAATTGATCCAGATAAAGCCAAAGCCATCCAAGAAATGTCAGCACCTAAGACGGAAAAGGAAGTGAGGAGTTTTCTCAGACGTTTGAATTACATAGCGCGTTTCATATCCCAGTTAACCGTAACATGCGAACCAATTTTTCGTTTACTTAGGAAGAAAAATCCTAGAATATGGGATGATGACTGTCAAGAAGCTTTCAATAAGATAAAGGTGTATTTACAAAATCCTCCGTTGTTAGTACCCCCAATGCCAGGGAAACCATTAATATTATACTTACGATCCACGAAGCAAGTATGGGTTGTGTGTTGGGACAACATGATGAATCTGGAAAAAAGGAGCAAGTTATATATTACTTGAGTAAAAAGTTTAACGAGTGCGAGTCCAGATACACCGTAATTGAGAAGTTATGTTGTGCTTTGGTATGGAGCACGAAAAGGCTCAGGCAATATATGTTGTATTACACAACGTGGCTAATTTCCAAGCTAGATCCGCTTAAGTATATCTGTGAGAAGCCATATCTATCAAGTAGGATAGCGAGGTGGCAAGTGCTGTTAGCAGAGTACGACATTGTTTTTGTGACAAGAAAAGCTGTAAAGGGGAGTGTAATCGCTGATCATCTCGCAGATCACGCCGTGGAAGATTATGAGCCTCTAGATTTTGACCTTCCTGATGAAGACATCTTGGTAGTCAAGGATGACAGCGAGGCAAGTGAATGGTGGACACTTTATTTCGATGGGGCAGTAAACGTATTAGGAAATGGGGGTGGAGCAGTCATAATTTCCCCAGATGGGAAACAATATCCTTTTTCAACAAGGTTACAATTCGAGTGCACCAATAACACGGCTGAATATGAAGCTTGCATCATTGGTCTAGAGGCTGCTTTAGAACTTAGAATTAAGAAACTTGAGGTTTTTGGGGATTCCATGCTGATCATTTGCCAAGTAAAAGGAGAATGGCAAACTAAGGATGAAAAGTTGAAACTCTACCAGAACTATCTTGTAAAATTGGCTAGTGAATTCGAGGAGGTCAAATTCACTCATATGAGCAGGGAAAAAAATCAGTTCGCCGATGCTCTGGCAACTTTGGCTTCAATGGTACAAATTGTTGCCAAAGAAAAGATCCACCCAGTCGACAATAAGGTTCGAAATCGTCAAGCCCATTGTTGCACGCTCGAAGAGTCGCTAGACGAAAAGCCATGGTATAATGATATCAAGAAATTCATCCAACAACGGGAATACCCCATTGAGGCCTCTAAAACAGATAAAGAGACTTTAAGAAGGATGACCGCAAATTTTTATTTGGATGGTGAAATCCTATATAGAAGATCATTTGATGGCACCTTACTCAGATGTTTAGATGAGAAAGAAATCAAGCAAGCTTTGGAGGAAGTTCATGAGGGAGTTTGCGCTACCCACGCCAATGGTCATACGATGGCAAAACAAATGCAAAGATCTAGATATTTTTGGTTAACCATGGAAAGGGACTGCGTGGCATACGTTAGGAAATGTCATAAATGTCAAATTTATAGTGATAAGATAAATGCACCTCCAAAGTCGTTATTCAACATGATTTCACCATGGCCATTCAACATGTGGCGATTAGATGTCATAGGGCCAATTAACCCGAAGGCCAATAACGGACATAGGTTCATTCTGGTGGCAATTGATTACTTTACTAAATGGGTGGAAGCCAATTCGTATGCCCAGGTGACGCAAAAGGTTGTTAAGAAGTTTATCGAAAGGGACCTGATCTGTCGCTATGGTCTACCCGCGAGATTGGTAACCGATAATGCTCAGAATTTCAATGGAAAATTGATGGTCGAACTTTGCACTAAGTGGAAGATTAAACATCACAATTCTTCTCCTTATAGACCAAAAATGAATGGAGCAGTTGAAGCAGCTAACAAGAACCTTAAGAAAATCATCCAGAAGATGGTCGTCACTTACAGAGATTGGCACGAAATGCTCCCATATGCTCTGCACGCATATCGCACTACTGTTAGAACATCCACAGGAGCAACCCCATATGCTTTGGTACATGGAATGGAAGCAGTCACCCCTTTAGAAGTAGAGATTCCATCACTGAGGATCTTGAAAGATGCAGAGTTTTCCAACCCTCGATCATCAACTAAGATAGAGCGCTTTCCAGCCCTATTTCTCTCTCATCTTTGAGTGCGTTTTCCAACCCTCGATCATCAATTAAAATAGTGCGCTTCCCAACCCTATTTTCCATCTTCAAGTGCGTTTTTCCAACCCTCGATCATCAACTAAGATAGAGTGCTTCCTAAACCTATTTTTCATCTTCGAGCGCGTTTTTCAACCCTGGATCATCGATTTAGATAGTGCGCTTTCCAGCCCTACTTTCTCTTCATCCTCGAGTGCGTTTTCTAACCCTCAATCATCAACTAGATAGCGAGCTTTCCAGCCCTATGTTCCATCCCATAACATTTTCATCTTTCAGATCTGGGCATGTCACCCATTACAATGAGACCCTCTTCACTATTCTTTCACCTGGGTAGGTCACCCATTACTATGAGACCATTTTCCATCCTTTTTGAACGTCCTTGTTATGCCCAATTCTTAGGTAGTGCGCTTTCTAGCCCTATCTTACCATTCCTTTCTAAGTGCGCTTTATAGCCCCCATTCTCATTTTTGGATGAATCAACTATTCTTGGTCTAGTACATCCACCTTTCTTTTTCTTTACAACGCTTACTATCTAAAGTTTTTCAAAACTTTAGTCGTAAGCATTGTAAAGAGGGGGGCAACTGTCATCACCCAATTTTTGGGTGACTCCCCAAGATATATCGAAAAAATAACAAAAATAAAATAAAAGAGGTCGGGGTTTGTTGGAAAAATCAATGTGTAAATTTTGGTTGTTTCCGCAGGTACAATTATATCTCTTTTGTCCCCAAAATAGAGAAAAATACAGATTTAAGGCAAAAATAATTTATCATCAGATAAATCTGTATAAAAATTTAAGTCAAGGGATATAATTATATTTTATGGGTCAATTTGATTTAATCGTCGGCCAATTTAAAATATAATTATGTTTGGGAATTAATTGAGGATCCAATTAAAGGATTTAATTAAGTGCAAGGACTTAATTATACTTTAAGTTGGTCAAACTAATTTTATTAAGGGTTTAATCAGTGAAAGATCAGGTGCTGGAAGTTAATTTGGGTTCAATCGAGAAGTTGAGAATTTTCGGCGGCCAGATTGAATTTTTTTGAGGCAATTATGCAAAATCAGGAGTCCAATTGGAAACAATTGAGAGTTTAATGGTCAATCGTGGATCAAATAACATAAATTGGAAATCAAGGACCAATTTAAAAGGAGCCAAAATTTAAGGGTAACTTTGATTTTTTCACGGGGACATAATTGCACAAATCATAAATTTAATTTCAATTGAGGGTGCAATTAAAGGAATTATAAGTTGAGGGACCAAAGTGTATTTTGCATCCCAAGAGTAATAACTCACCAGCCACTCACAAAACATCTTTTGTCGGCCATTATTTCCCCCACCTCCGCAAATTAGGGAACTGAAAGTTGTAGTTACCATTGTATCAGTGGCTATATAAACCAAGGCATTGACAGAACAAACGGACAGAAGAAAAACGGGGGGAAGAAGGAGACGAACTGAATTCAAAAACTTCACTTCGGTTCTTCCTTCATTTTTTCCTCGGGCCCTCGTTTTTTATTTTCTCTTCTCTGCTCGATCTTCCCTCTCCCTCTCGGTTCGGTTTGCCTCTCTCTCTCTCTTGAAACAACCCGTTGCTCTCTCCCTCCCTCGGTCACGCCTCTCTCCCTCACTAAAACCAGAGGCGTTAGCCTCCCTCTCTCCCTCCCTCGGTCACGCCTCTCTCTTTCACTTAAACCAGAGGCGTTAGCCTCTCTCTCCCTCCCTCGGTCGCGCCTCTCTCTCACTAAAACCAGAGGCGTTAGCCTCTCTCTCCCTCTCGGCCAAGCTTCCCAGTCACCACCTCAGACCACCCAACGACACTTTTGTGATCACAGAAAGCTTCCCCACCATCTCAGCAACCCATGCATCGTCACCGTTGAAAGGAAGGTGACATTCTCGGCGACGCAGCACGCACAGACCGCCGCTTCCGAGGCCTTTTCCGGCGACCTCAAGCCACCATTCTCAACACCACCACGACAACAAGAACCACCTCGACGCCCTCTACACGAAGGTATAAACAGAATATCCATTCGTTGCACTTGAAAAAACACCAAATCACTGTTCATTTTCTCCTTCACAGAATTCGTCTCGGTTACTGTTTGGAACAGTAACCGGGTCACGATTCGGGTCGGGCTTTTGCCCGGCCCGACATAAAACAAGCTTGGGCTTCCAGCCCATGATGGCTGGAAGCCCAGCCCTTTGCCCCCTTGGGCTCCCGGCCCACGTTGGCCAGGAGCCCAGCCCCGTTTCCCCGTCGGGCCTTCCCGGGCTGTCAGTCCAGCCCAAGATGGGCTGGGCTTTCAGCCCATGTCCTAAATCATCTGGGCTGATAGCCCAGACCAAGATGGACTGGGCTTTCAGCCCAGATATCAAATGGGTGGGCTGGCAATCCAGCCCACCCGAAATATATATATATATATAATAAAATATTTTTCTTACTTTAAAAATATATACATTCTTTTTTTTTAACAAAATGAAATTTCAAAAAATATAAATATAAAAAATATAAATATAAATATAAATATAAAAATAATAAAATATTTTTCTTACTTTAAAAATATATACATTCTTTTTTTAAACAAAAAGAAATTTCAAAAATATAAAATGTATTTGTTTTTGTGCATACGGCCAAATTCCATGACTTTTTCATGTATATTTTTCATAAAAAATTATGTTGCATCTTTCTCATATTTTGAAACGAAAAATTGGATATCGTAATCGGTTTATGATTATCCGTTGGAATTTGGCCAAAATGTCAAAAATAATTTTAAATATTTTTGTTTTATCTATTAGGGTGTAAATTTACATTGTAAAGTACATCCATGGATAAAAAAATGTATATAATTTTAAATATTTTTGTTTTATCTATTAGGGTGTAAATTTACATTGTAAAGTACACCCAAGGATAAAAAAGTATATAAAGTAAATATTTTTGCTTTATCTATTAGGATGTAAATTTACACTGTAAAGTACATCCGTAGATATAAAAAAGAATTTTTGTCAGGGTGTAGATTTACATTGTAAAATACACCCGTAAATAAAAAAATAGTTTTCAAAAATGCAATGAAATTTTTAAAGATAGAAAAATCAAACAACGATGCAGCTTACCTTAGGTAGGGTGCACTGGGGGTGATGCGTCTTCCCCTTGCACAACAAGTCCTCTTACCCTAAACTCTCGCAGACCAATAGGTTCCTAGTGACCTTAATACTAGGTGGCGACTCCTGATATTTATAGTCGTAATTTTTACGACTATAAAATATCTTCACATTTTCGCCGCGTGCCGTTATCCCCCGAACCTCGGGGTGATCGCGGGGCGCGAAGCGCGTCCCAAAAAATTTGTCGTCGCGACAGAGATCATCTTAACTATTCTAACTCGAGAAGGTCACCTAGTATAATGAGATCATCCTAACTATTCTGACTTAGGTAAGTCACCCAGTATAATGAGACCATCCTAACTATTCTCACTTGAGTAGGTCACCTAGTATAATGAGACCATCTTAATGAATTTAACCTGGGTAGGTCACTTAGTATAATGAGACTATCCTAACTATTCTCACTTGGGTAGGTCACCCAGTACAATGAGACCATCTTAATGAATTTAACCTGGGTAGGTCACTTCGTATAATGAGACCATCCTAACTATTCTTACTTGGGTAGGTCACCTAATACAATGAGATCATCTTCATCTTAACTATTCTGACCTGGTTAGGTCACTCATTACAATGAGACCAGCTTTATCATTCTCTTTTTTTACAACGTTTATTGGTTAAAGTCCTTCACAAGACTTTAGTCATAAGCATTGTAAAGATGGGGACAACTATCATACCCCAATTTTGGGTTATTCACTAAATCTACCTAAAACTAGCACAAACGAAAATAAAAGGGGTCGGTGTCGGTAGGAAAATAAAGGTGAATTTTTGACGTTTTTTAGAGCTCTATCATACCTCTTTTGTGCCCAGAAATGAAAGAAAATGCATATTCAAGGCTAAAATAATTTATTATTCAATAAATATGCGTAAAATCTAAGTTGAAAGATATAATTATATTTTTATGGGTCAATTTGATTTAATCGTTGGTCAATTTAAAAGTGTAATTATGTTTGAGAAGTAATTTAGAGTATAATTTAAGGGCTTAATTAAGTGCAATGACTTAATTATACTTTAAATTGGTCAAAATAATTTTATTAAGGGCTTAGTTGATAAGAAATCAAGTTATTGAATTTAATCCAGGTTCAATTGATGAGATTTGAATTTTCATATAATAAATTTAATTTTTTTCAAGTCAATTATATGAAGTTAAGGACAAAATTGATTGAGTTGAGTGTCTACTGGTTAATTGAGGATTAAATCACATAAATCAAAAACCACGGACCAAAATGAAAAAAAAGTTGCGCAAAGTTAAGGATACTCTCAAAATTCTAATGAGGATACAACTGCACAAAATTAAAAGTTCAAAACCAATTGGGGGGTGCAATTAGAGCAATTATAAATTGAGGGACCAAATTGTATTATCACCCTCCCAAAACATTTGAAAATTTGCATGTGTGCCTACACTTTTCAGTCACCTGAAAAGTGTCAAGCATGCCATTACAGTTTCAGGCGGCAACCTATCGCTGCATGCAATGGGCAGTCGAAGGCTTGCCACCTCCTACTATAAATAACCCGCATGTATATGTAGAAAAGTGAGGAGAGAAAAAGGAAAAAAAAAGGAGACAGTAGAACGATGTGAAAAAAGAGAAATAATTCTATGTAACAGAATAAGAAAAAATAACATAGAGGAGGAGAAGAATTTGCAGAGAGTTATAGCAAAGAAAAACAAGGAAATGTCACACAAAAATCAAACTATCTCCCTCGGCAACCAGCTCCCTCCCTCTCGGTTTGCAGGTTCGTTCTCTCTCTAAAACCAGCTCGGTCAAGCTCTCTTTCTCCATGAGTAGAGGCCATTCAACCACCTATTTCCACCCTCATCACCACTGGTTGCTTCCCCTCCACACTAGTGACTCGGCCACACTCTTCAGGTAGGCAACAAAGCGGTAACAGAGGTAGTGACGAGAGCCCGTCAACTTTCGATACTTGCTCCGACCACCACAAGCCACCATTTTCGATACCACCATGACAGGTAGAACCATCTTGACCTCCTTTACTCAAAGGTGTTAACAGGTACGCCATTCATCACACTCCAAAAATCTATTGTTCATTGTCTTCATTATTTGCATGTAGGGGGAGTAATTAATTCACTCCCCGCCCACTGTCACTGCATGGACAGTGGGCTGGTCGGGTCAGACTTTATGCCCAGCTTGACCCCCAAGGAGAGTGGGCCTCCAGCCCGTCTAGGATGGAAGCCTAGTCCAGATGAGATATAGGTTACCATCCTCCTAGGTTGGAAGCCTAGTTCGAGAAGAATGGGTTGAGAGCCCAATCTGAGAGTGGGTGGGCCAAGAGCCTAACCTGAGCTAGTGGGCTAACAGCCAAGTGAATGGGGCTAAAAGCCACGCCTAATGAGTGGGCTGATAGTCTGCCCATCAGGGTTGGGCAGCCAACCCACCATATAAAAAAAATACAAAATTTTCAAAAGAAAAAAATATGTTTTTTAAAAAATAAAATGTGTTGTTTTTGTGTATATGACCAACACATTAGCATATTTTAAACATTCCTTTTAATATATATATATATATATATATATATATATATATATATATATATATTATTTCAGAGTTTAAAGAAAAATGATTTTAGCATGGATTTCGTAAACAAAAAGAGTTGTTTTCTCATATTTTTGTATTTTACAACATGTTTGTAAAATCCAAAGGGTATTGGCCAATATTCCAAAAATATCGAAATCTTATTTTTAGGGATTTTACTAGGAACATTAGACTCGACATCAATTTACAAACAATAATTTCTAAGATATCACATAAGACACTTTTAAATAATTTGGATAAAATAAGTAAATATTGAAGAGGATAAGTTAAGTGTAAGACAATTGCTTGTTGAGTGTGCGTGACTCGTAACTCCTTAATATTGTTTGAAGCATCTCGTTTCTCTTGTTTTAGTTAAAATTTCCATAAAATCACACCAACTTGATATTCTCTCTAAAATATTTCACACACAAAATCATAGTTGTTAAGTCACAATTCTCTTAAATAAACACACATTCATTATTCATCACGTAGTATGCCTTAATCGACCATCAATGCTTTTAGGATCACCATGTTTTTTTCCTCAATTCAAACTAATTTAACATGTATTACATTTTACTTTACTCCAATTAAGTCAATTTATACTTAATTTGCATTTCTCTGAAAAAAACTTCTTTTTTTTTAAACAATTCAAAAAGATGGATTAAGAAAAGGGGGAAATGCACATGATATGAGGGGCATACCCCAAGTATTCCAAAAGACCAGTAAGGCCAACAAAAATGAAACAAGCTTTTACAGCAAAATAAAAATGCAAATAATCATCAACCAATCAAAAGATTGATTCAAGAATGTATCTAAAAAGGCAAACAAGCTCCATTTAACCTGCCTCAATGGAAATTGAGTTGGATCTGCATAGATACCAAAACTCAATTAGGATCATCGTTGACCAATAACCTTCCTCTGTGGAGTAGTGAAGGTATGAGGTGCCCGAGTTGTAGTGATCTCTTTTTTCTTTTTCCTTTTTGTAACAAGAGTGAATCCCTTATCATAAAAAAAAAAACTTTTATAAGTTATAACCTTAACATTTATTATTTCTACTTCAATTGTTGTTCGAATAGTACAGGATTGCTAGACTACATTAAAACCCTTTGTTAACCATTATACAAGTCTTTCAATTTTAACTAGCTTAAGATTAACCTTTAACTTAAAATTCTTGATTTTTGCTTCAAATCTTATTCGAATTGCATGAAACTCTTACAGTAAATCTAAAATCCTGTATTAAACATTATACATGCCTTTGAATTTTAAAAAGCCTAAAATTTTCTATAACCCTTAACTTAAAATTCATAATTTCCGCTTCAAATCTTATTCAAATTCCATGAAACTGCTAGAGTAGGTCTAAATCCCTTTATTAAACATTACATATGTCTTTGAATTTAACCAACTTAAAATTTTATATAACCCTTAACTTAAATCTCATAATTTTCACTTCAAATCTTATTTGAATTGCATGAAACTACTAGACTAGGTCTAAAACCTTTTATTAGACATTTAACAAGTCTTTGAATTTTAACTAGCTTAAAATTTGCCATAAGCCTTTACTTAAAAATCATGATTTCCATTTCAAATCTTATTCAAATTGCATGAAACTACTAGAATAGGTCTAAAATCCTTCATTAAACATTATACAGACCTTTAAATTTTAACCATCCTAAAATTCTCCGAACCTCCTTAATTCCTTAATTTTCTATGGTCTTTTCCCTAATAATTTTTCCTTCCATTTTCTTACTTGTTTTGATAAACTAGACTTTCAATTAAACCAATCTAGCACATAATTTCACTTCAATTGCATTAATTAATTCTCCTCCCCTATAAAAACCCAAATTGTCAAAACCCTACTAAGGAAGGGTGAAGATTTCTCTTCAAAACTTTTCTCAATTGAGACACCACCCTACCTTATTTCTATCAAATCATGTGTAATTCATCATTCATTAATTCATTACCACACATAAACACAAACTCAATATTTCAAGTGTACTCAAATTTAAATAAAAAAAACACCAATAACATAAAGAAATAAAAACCGAGGAGTTTGTCACTTTCTATCCCAAGAAAAATAAGTTAATTGAAGCTTGAAATCCACTCCTATAAACTTCTATTTTTTCTCCTTTTTTTTTAGTCCACCACCTCCGAGTGAGAAACCCTATAAGATTTCTTTGAATACTCATATCTTAGTCACTCCAGAACACCCTTTGATCCTATAGTCTACTTAAATTTCAAGAGTTTTTTTACCTTTTCTCTCTCACAATTTCTTCTCCCTTTTCATTCTTAGACTAGTTGACCATTAGACTTTTTATTTTGCCACTATTAACCCTTTTATAATTGGTCAAATGTCTTTTTTTACATTTTGGTCCTTTCTTTATTTTATTATAATATTGTAGTCCCTATACTCCTTTTTATTTCATATAGTGTCCCGCTATATTTTTATACATTAAATTTTCACCACTCAATTTTTTTCTCTTTTTTCTCTTATTTTATAGTGGAGGTTTACATATAGACACGCTCAATCTGTTTAGGTCATTTGCTACTCCTTATTCTTGTTGGCCGGTGATATTAATGATTTGTAGCATGCCACCAAGGATATATATATATATATATATATATAAATTTGGAGTTCATGTTTTTATTTAAAGTCATACTTATTTCTAATAGTCCAAGTAAGAACATAGGTGTTTGTATTTGACTAATGATTAATGAGTTGAGACAATTATGGTCATCTAGGACCCTGAATTATAATATATTGAGACTATAGAATTTTTAAATTAAAGAAGCTTTGTTAAGGATTATATATGTTTTTTTTTTGTATAGAATGGTTTCTGGTTGGACCATGTATATGAAATTATCATGTCTATAATGTATGGAAAAAAGCAAGACCTTTAGCTTAACAAATGATGGTAAAATATTGTTTTTATTGCCACTAGTATTTCTTGTTAGCTAATCACAAGTAAAAAAAAATATTAGTGACTTCTATGTTGGTAAATTTAAAATAGATATTGCATTGTCGATACCATCGGTAAAAAATTGTATGACATGGTATTATAAAACGATGATATTGTGTTTGGGTATACCTTGTAAGTGGGTGAAACAAGTACTTTTTAGAATCTTTTTTATTAGGATTATTTTATTCCTCCATAATCTTGATTTCATGCATGTGGAAAAGAACATGCTTGAAAATATTTTAAAACGGTGATGGATGTGAAAGGGAAAACAAAGGATATAACGGATATATCTTTATTTTGTTAGCATAAGAATATGAAGTTGATTTATAATAAAAGTCACGAGTCCTAAATTCTTAAACCAATTTTATCTTAAGCAATAATACGCAATTACTTATCTACCAATAACTTAAGGTTCTATGTTTTCCTAATGGGCATTCTTTAAATACATATAAATTAGTGAATTAATATATTGTATATTGTATATAATAATTAGTCATGATTACCACATGTTTATGCAACTATTCATTCCATTTCCTTACCACTATTTATTTGCAATATGGATATAGAATGCACTCATATAGATTAGTTACTTTTTTTTCATACGCAACACATGGAAAAGCTTGAAGTGAATATCATCCAAACAATTTGAAAGCTTGAGATTATATTCTCGTTATCATTATTCATCTTAATAAAGCATTTATTAAGTATTTTATCAATGGATATGTCATTCATACAGGAGATTATGGTCATAATAGAAAGACATAGAGCAATGAATTTTGCGTTAAGATATCAATATCTAATTAGTTTGAAGTTGATTATTATAAGTTAGAAAAGATGACTAAATTAAAATATCATAATGAGGAAAAATAGCCTCCTTATTTGAATGATATTAGCATGATACAACTAATAGAGAAATCAAAGTAGATCATTGTCATGATTTGGTCAAACTAATACAAAAAATAAATTTTGCAATATTGATTGTCTTTTTTTTTGCTAAGCAATGTAAACAAGTCTATTACACATACAATCATTCCCTTATAAAGGATTGTTCTAGGTTTAATTGGTTATCCATAGCGAAAACTAAACCTTGAGGTCATGTTCAAGTTGTTGAAAATGGCATCGATGAAGTATCTGTATGAGATGATGTCTTTCAACTTGATAAGTTAGTTAATCCATATCAAGTTGCTCTATCTACTGATTTAGAAAAAATATATATTGAGAATAAGTGAACATACAAAAATCGATAAAGATAATATTGTCAAGAAACAATTCAATGTAAGAGATTATAGTGGAAATGGCGATGATAGAATTTAAAAAAAAATCTAATTCATTTGCAAAGCATTAATGCCTTTAAATTGACTTTAAAGTAATATTTATAGTTGTTCCTCTACAGTGATGAGATTTATTATTATATGACAATGAAGCATTTATTTTTATGACTTTATGATTTTAGATAGAATGAGTCCATGTTGCATAGTAGTAACCTTCCAAAGTTAAGGTTTTTGGCTTCCAAAGATATCACCATAGCATGATTCCATGTTGCGTTGTTGAAAACTTCCAAGAGTTAACCATAAAATGCCCAATGTGGTCTAAAAAGTGAGCAATATCAAGCACTAGGATGATGCTCTGATAGCATAATAAAGTTGATATTATAGAAAAGAATAGGATTTTTTTTTTGTTTTAATTCTTGTCTGTGTATAACTCACTTTCTATATTAATAAAGAAATAACATCTAGTGCAAATAATATTCAAAGTGTAAGATCTAATTTCAGCACTTATAATCTCATTTATTTTATTAGATGATCCATAAATCAAACTTTGGTTGATGTTGATTCCGGATTCCAACAAGTTTCATAGTCTACAAGAGCATTGTCGCATCATTATGGTGTTCGTCAATTCCTTCTTGCATGAACCACTATTTTTTATCATGAAAATTGTCACAATGTCAAAATTTTCACCCCAAAATTCAACCTTATATGATAATCTAGGCCGGACTAAACTAAGCCTCGTCTCCCTTTCCACTTGTGTTTGTCCATAACTTTGTGTTTCACTCCTCCAAAGGGGACAATTATAAAAAAAATATATATATATCTCAACTTTTATCAATCTCGCAAAACAAAGGATTCACACCATATATAAATGTGCATGCAATGCACAAACATTACATTCAGCACAACTAAGGCTTTTCAGCCTATATAAAGACAAGTATATGTGAGTTACAAGGCACAATTATCATCCTTAATATTTTTCAAGACATAGCTAGAAACTTTCTTATACATGGTTTGTAGTTTGTAGTGCAATCCCAGTTATGCCCCACATCCACTCATTTGTACCTCATTATTTGGAGCTTCATAACTGTCACAACTAACTCACAATTTATGTCTACCAGACAGTCCCAACTGTCGGTTTCTATTATGTTTGTTGTCAGCTTAAAGGATTCATGATTTAAGCCTCATATCCATACCAAGTCAAGAATCCAATGACTCGCAAAAACCATTGTATGTTGTCTGCCAAATTCATTGTTGCCTATGTTTATCACCGTGAGTTCTAAGCAGTGTGCCTTCTTCGCATCCTCACACCTAGAGCTCTAACACAAACTAATTCACAATCTCTTTTATCCAAGAAAATCTCACCATCTCTAAATAGCTTGCTTTATATTTTTTTGCTCTGTTTCACAAACAAAGTACATCCTAGAGTTGTAACCCTAATCCTAGCAAGCCGTATAATATTTAATCGTGAGTCCCTCTCTCAGTTCTCAAGGCTTCATAACTAGATAACTTCAGTTCCATTCTTTTCCAAATGATTTTAATTTTGAAATACCATCGTCGGCTTAACTAATTCAAGGAGTCGGTACCATAACAAGTTCTTTGTATCAGATCTCATGTTCCTTCATTTATGATATACAGCACGGAGGTGAAACAAACAAGCATGGAAGAGGATCTGCTATATGGGATACTTTTACTGAGAAATATACGTGTGTGTGTGTGTGTGTCTTTATCAATCTGTCAGGGGTAGATTATGATTAACACCTACATGTGATAATTCTTTAAAACTATCTATTATTTTCTAAATATTACAGACAAAATAATTGATCAGAGCAGAGAAAATGTAGCTGTTGATTTCTATAATCGCTGTAAGGTGAATATTGTTTTTCTTCTTCATTTAATATTGGTTTTGATTGATTATAAATTAATGTGCTGAGGTACAACGATTAGTTTTATTTTTTTTAAAATAACATCATTCTAATAAATAAAAAATTCAAAAAAAAGGAATAAATATACAGAATGACAACCGGTTTTAACCTAGACCGTTCTAGGCTCCCAACTAGGTCTCAGGCTGGTTACACGCTTTAAATTTGATGCTGGTTATCTTGGAACAAAAGATCATTAATACTGGTAGAGCACACCTATAGCTTTAATTCAATAAAAGATTTGCAAGAGATTAACACATCTTTATCTTGAGCACTAGTGAGAGAGAGGTGTGTTGAGAACTTAAAAGGGCAAAAGTAACCACAGCTCAAAAAAAAAGCCAGAAGCCTAATCGAAACCTTAATCTCTACACTCTGTTTGCCAGATTGTTTGAGAGAAGGAATCGAGTATACTCATTGTCTATTTACCCAAACCTCTCAATTTGGGCAGATTAGATCCTATATTTCCAATCATTTAAAAATCCCAGCTTTTAATTTTTATAAATTAACCATAATCCTTCCCTATTTATTTTTTATAATATAACAGCTAGTTGATTGATAAGTAGTCCATTTCTCCTCCCCTCCTTCCATTTTTCTCTGACAAACACACCCTTGGATGAGACTTTCCAGAAATCAAAACTTATTTTCAATATTTCCCCCCCTCATTTGTTAAAAGAGGTGAGCTCACAAGAAAAGAAAAGGATAATGATTTGGGGGGGGGGGGGGTTGACTCCAAGCTTTGGGACACCATAAACAGAGTTTGTTAGGGCTCATATTAGGACATCACCATTTAAATGCATGACAAGAATTCGTAATAAACTCCAGGATGATACTGTGGCCATTCAGAAAAAAAAATTCGAATGTAACGAGAGCCCGTCAAAATAAAATCATCTCATCGATTGCGCCTGGCCTAGTGCAAGCAAGTGTTTTACATGCATGATGACTAGAATGAGAAAAAAAAAACCACAGGACATCACTTCAAATTACCTGCAACCAGAATACACTAACAATAATCCCACTAGAATTTTCCCATGTTCAATTAAAAGACATCAAGCTCACTTGGTTATCTAACAAGGGGAAAAGCGGATACCTATTGCAGGAAGACAGCGGTAATCTCCAGGGGGTGAATCCCTGGCTTAACTAATCAGCATCCATTTCTTCAAGTGCAATCCTAGCTGCAGCCTTGGCTTCCTCTAAGAGTTCATCAGGAACCTGATGCCCACAGCAAGAACATTTTACACTGGACTGATTGCGTATAAGAAAACATCATCAAGAAAGAAATATGAACTGGTTATTGGACAGGATGGGCATCATATATCATTTTTCATTCCATATTAACAATGCCCCACTGCCCCACTTCTCCTTGATGCTGAGCTAGTTAAGAACAGCATGAGACGTCTTTGTTGCACATAAAAATTGCAATGCAGCTTCTAATATTGAAATAAAAAACAGGCTGGTTTCCTTCTTTGATGTCTCTGCTCCAGTGTATGATAAATGCATGTTATTACTCAAAGTGAGAATGAGCCACAATTACCTTTTGATGCTGTCTCTTTGACTCATCACAAACCCAACTCATTTCAAGTTCGAAGGCCTTGTCCTTTGCTTCATCATGTAGCTTGTAAATGCTGATCAAGGGAGAAAGAGCATCTCAATACAAAGACTGCACCACACCCACGTGTGTGTGTGTGTGTGTGTGTGTGTGTGTGTGTGTGTGTGTGTGGGGGGTTCTTCCTCTATTTTATGATTCAATTCTTTTGTTTCTATTGATATGATTAAAGACGCAGATATTGTCCAATGAGAAGGGTTATTTTCATCAAATTTTGTCTAAATGACTTAAAGTGGTGATTAAGCTCAGCTGTTGAAAGCTATATGAATGCTATTACATCATCTAAAATTTAAAAGGGGAGGAAGGAGAGCAGAGGAACCAAGGTTTGCCAAACATTGTTGAACTAATAGAGTCCTTCCCAAAGATCCAGAATCGAAAGAAAACAGAGAAAAATATATTGAATGGAATGATAATTGACAAGAATAAACACGTGCAAGAAAAAAGAGAGAGAGAATAAGAAATTGGAGCACTCACATTTTGGCGACTTCAAGGACTCCTTCTCGGCATGTCATTTCAGACAGCTTCAACTTTTCAATTTCTCTGTCCACAGAATTAATTCAATCACTTTTAAAGGGAAAAAGGAATAAAAACTAAACACTAGCTAAAGGATAATATAAATTAACGAAATACAGCATCCAAATTAATTTGAAAAGAGGCTAACAAAATTAAACCTTTTGTGAAGATTAATTCCTACACTAAAAATGGTTCCTTTGCCAATTTATAAATTGGCTTCAAATGAGTACACTATATTCAAAGAGCTGAAAAAAGAAATGAACATCACCTTCTAAATTCCAGTCATGTCACAAGTCCAGGTGATAAAATCACACACTAACCAAAAAACCAAATATAATAACTTACGTTTTAGCAGCCTGCTTCCCTTTCCCGATAGCAGCGCCAAAATATCTCTATATCCAATCAAACAACACGGCATTGGACAAGAAACACACCATGAAACAAAATTACAAGGGGGAAACATTGCAAAGGAAACAGGCAAAACTAGAACAAATCAACTCACATAGGAGATGCCAGATGGTTCAACCATGTATAATTGCGGTCCATCTCTATCATAACCACCAAGAATCACCCCACAACCAAATGGCCTGCAGCATAACAACTTTTATGTAGTTTTTCTGAAGGCTAAATAGAGGAAAGAAGAGGTGAAGAGGACATTTCAACAACAACAAGAAGAGAATATTTACCTTAGCCACCAATAGAGGGTGCACAGATGCACATAACTAGCAACGCGTTCAGCGAGCTCCTTTACAGTAATGGGTTCACCATAAACACTAAAAAATCATATTGACACTCAGAATTAGCGAACTTGAGGTCTACGAGATCCACAAGGCAAATTGAATCATGCTACGGTGCCCCATCTCCAAATCTTGAACAAGGATGATATCCAAGCAAGCATATAGCATCAGCTTTTAATGGAAATCTTGTCATATTGAACAGAGAGCAAAGGCCTTAGACAGACAAGAGCTGTCCAAACACCAACTTTACAACTTGTGCTGTGTCTTGAATCTTGATCCCGTACAGATCACATTTAATTTAACAACAATTGTAGCAGGCTGAGTTATCATCAAGTTTAGGGCTCACTAACACATGCTGCAGTCCTGGTAGTTGATTGATTATGGGAAGTTATATGAAGTGCATGCTACTACGTTCATAAATGAATTTGGAGTGACTGGGTCACAGCTGATCCAAGAGCACTCAAGATAAAAGAAAAGGAGAAATTACTTTCAGCCCTTCAACATCCACTGCTAAAAGCCAATCAACTAGAATTTGTATCTATCAGTTTCTATTTAATACTCAAGCAGGCTTCAGAGTGAAAATAACACTTCAACTTCAACTACAAGCCATTGTTCAAAAACAAACCTCTGATAATTGGTTGCCTCACTTTTAGCACGAGCAACGATTTGTCTCCCATCAGCTGCTAAACCAGCAACAGCCTGATATTTGAAATATGAAAGGCAGAGGGTTGATGTTTGCTTGCATACAGTCACACAAACAATAAAATATTCTTCACCAAAGTGTTTGATTTTATGACCAGAACAGTAAACGCAAATCTTCCGTTGAAATAACAAGAAAGGAGCTACTCTCACTCTCTTTTTATTGAGGAATACACGAATCAATACATGTTATCTGTTCTTCCATTAAATTTTGAACTAGCGTCTGCGATAAAGTTTTATTGGAGAAGCCAAAATTCCAGCATCACATCTACCAAACTCTAACTCATAGACTAAGTTAAATCTTCTGTGAAACAGTAATCATTTGCCTAGACCATGTCTTATAAAAACCCATCTCAAATCCACTCAAATCAAACTTGTTTCATCGTTGATTTCAACGATGACCCATTACTGCATCAGAATCAAAGCCTACTGATCCTAAACAAGACCCCATTTTATGAGGGGTGCTCAAAGTGAACTACATATAAACTGGCATTTTAGCCACATAACGCAACATTAAATTCCATTAGAAACTAAAAACACTGATGTCATGTATATTATCCACGACCATAAATTTGCATATATTTTCAATATAAATCTCCATCCAAAACAATAAAAACCAACAAATTGAGCTCTAATTAGCTGCTAACACGGTAATGAAAAAAATACCGTCTTTTTTTCTTAAATATCTGCAGCATTTCACACAAACATAAACACAAAAATTGAAAAGGCAGTACCATGCCGGAGTGACGATGAACGGAGTGAATTCTCCTATTGGAACCGGGTAACATCATCTTCGACGCTATTAGCTTCTCCACGCCCTAAAATTAAACAGTCTTACAATTAATTTACAATGAATGCATGTAGAAAAATCGATAGTTCTAAATAAAGAGAAAGAATTCATACCATGACAATCCCATCTTTGCATTTGATGCCAATAACAGTACTGAAAAAAAAATAGTATGAGCGAAAAAGAAGAAAAACCTAAAACCCTAATCAACTGTAATGATACTAAAACAACACAAAGAAAGAACATTGGTCTAGAAATTTAAAAGAATGAAGAAATTTTAGGGGGGAAATACCCGCTGTTATCGACGGCTTTAGCAGCATATTCGATCTGAAAAACACGGCCGTCCGGTGAGAAAGTAGTGACGGAGAGATCGTAGCCTGTTCCTATGCTGCTCATCGCTCAAACTTTCTTTTAGAAAATTTTCTTCAACTTCTTTCGATCTTCTATCAAGTGGCTTTGGTGTTGTTTTAAGAAGAATGGTTTTCTTCGATCTCAAGACAGCACAGTTCGGAACCTGGATGCCTGAGTTTCGTAAGCTCGGTGGGTTTTTGGGTTTGGGTTATGGTCTGGGTTTTGTTGCCCGATAGAGTTAGTGACTTAAAGCCCGTGGTTTTTATTCTCTGGTCCAATGGTAGCTTTTTGTTTATATATATAAAAAAATCTTTGCTAGTCAAATAATTTAATTTCTAACTAGACATCACATCCAAGTTGTCAAAATTACGATTTTGACACGAAAAGAAAGGCGCTTCGAAAAATCGGATCGTAAAATCGTAAGATCGTACCCGAATTTATCCGTACAAAAATCGTAAAATCACAGTTAAAATCGTGTGAGAAGAAAAATCGTAAAATCTTATGTAAAATATTTTCGAATACAATATAACATAATCATGTCCATAAAACTTCATTAGTTAAGGGTTTTTTGTTGAATAGTGTATATATGATTTTTTTTGTTGATGTGTTCTCCAATGGTAAAAACTATTTTGGAGAACCATTTATATATTTTATTTTAAATAAAGTTCAATTATTATATATATATATATACTAATTATGCAATTAATTATATAATTAATAGGAGTAAGTTATATAATTAAATAATTGCTTTTAAAAAAACCCTCCAACAATAAAATTATTTTTTAAAATTATATTATTATTATATATAACTTATTTCCCAATAAGTTATTAATTATTATTATTATTATAACACACACACACCCTTATAAACGTATTATTATTATTATTATTATTATTATTATTATTATTATTATTATTATTATTATTATTATTATTATTATTATTATTACTATTACTATAACACACACTTATTTGCTAATTGGGCAGACCTTTTGTTTCAAAATGTCGAAATAGTATATTGCCTTGAGTCCGACTTCTTTTATTTGCTATATTCCACCACTTATTTCTTATAATCCTAGAAATGTATTGTTGTTGTTGTTGTTGTTATAAAAGCTCTCAGTCCTAATTCCCTCCACATATCTCCCTTTCCTTGTGTCGTTGTTGCTCGTCTCCCTTTCTTATCCTCATCTCCCTCCCTTTTCTTGTGCTATCTCCCTCCCTTTCTCGTCCCTTTGTTTGTGCTGCTGAACTGAGAATTGGTGATTTGGGGGATTTTGTGCTGAGAAGAGAAGAGAAGATTTTGAGGGTGACAGCTGATGATTTGGGGGTTTTTGCTGAGAAGATAAGGGAAGATTTTGGGGGTGAGAGATGACAATTTAGGGTTCTTGACTGAGAAGAGAAGAGAGGATTTTGAGCTGCAAATGAAATTTGTAAAATTGTAAATGAAAGAAACGAAAAATTGAAAATCAAAGCTCAACGCCCTTAGCCCCACGACCGAATCCCTTGAACTCATAAGATCAGACCGATTTGGTCAGATTTTACTAGTCAACCCGATTTTGACTGGTTTCGATTTTTCTTTCCGATTTAACCAGTTTTGATGAGTCAACTCGCAAACTCGTACGAGTTTGCAAGTTGACTCGCGAGTTTAATAACCTTAAAATTCAAATATGCACAATGAATAATATATTTTTTTATTTAGTTCATAATAATTTTAGTTAAACACTTTTTTTAAAAAATGGAGCCACGTTGACGCAAAGCATGTGTGTTTTGTCAATGCCATGATCGATAGGTTCATTGACCAATTTGCAAATCAAAGCGATGACACAGTGCCAGATAATGAAAGGAACACATAACTTTGAAGTCAAGGGCTCCGGCGATACGTCCAAGACTCGGTGGCGCAACTTGCTGTCCCCTGCATTGACCGGAATGTTTCAACAGATTGAAACATAATTAATAATGATAAAAAAATCTTCGAATCTCAGATAAAATGATGGCGAAAAAAATATCTCCTAACAAAATCATCTAGAAAAAAAACAAATTCAAATTCAAAGAGTAATTTGTTGAAGCCAAATTAAAAAAATATATTTTTTTTCTATTTAAAATAACATTAAAGTAATTTATTTTTATTTAAAAAAATCAATTAAAAAATATCGTTCCATTGGCGAATTCAATCAAATAGCCGCTAGGGGAAAAAAAACTGACGTGGATAGAACCAATTTTCAATAACGTGTGTGTGTCTTTTTGAATTGGAGCTATTTTTTTCATCCACGTTACAAGATTCCAAAAGAATGCTCTAAAATTGTGGATATATTTGTTGATATTATTTTTTGATAAAATAAACGGTTACTCTTCATTCTAACAAGCAAAAAAATATATTTACATTTAAATAGTAACCTACATACGTGGATAACTTTTCTATTTTTTAATTAATTGCGTGGTAATAAAAACAAATATTTTTAAGAAAACAATTATTTAAGTTCTGGAAAAGAATATATTTTTTTATCAAATTTTAATTTTCTTATTAAAAACTTTTTTGGTTTATTGAATAAAAAAAGACAATTAACATATAAATTAACATATTTTATTGATTTCAAATAAAAAAATTTATTAATGTATAAGAAATTAATTTACACGCAAGTATCAAAAAATCATGACATATAAAAAAAATTATAATAATAAAATATATTTTTTCTTTGTACTTAATGTTCATGAATGATTTAAAAAAAACATATTAGGTTCGTATATAATTATTAAAAAATAATCTTTATATTAACATAAAAAACTATAATGTTATTTGAAAAAATATGGCATAATCAATTCATTATTTACATATCATTTGAATATGTATTTTGAAGTCAAACCTATTAACTAATATATAAATAATGTCTAATATATAAACGGTGTGGCTGTTTCACTATAGCACATGTTACTATAGCTTTTTTGTAATTTAACTATGGATTGTAATAGTGATTTTTGGGTCAGTTCGATTCTCAGTTCGGTTGGTTTGTCGGTTTTCTTATTTTTTATTGTTTTTTGCACAGTGAAATAGCGATTTTAGCCATCAAAAAAGACAAAAAAAAAGGTTATGGGTGGAGGGGTTCCGTAGTAATTGCACAAATTCGGTTTCATTTTTTCCCCAAAATGGCTAATTACCGGTTTGACCTCTAATACAACAAAATTATTGACTTAGTCACAGGGGCACACCGGTAATGGGCCATTCTTTTTTTTATTTTTTTTCTTTTTATTGTTGGCAAGTGTGCCATATACAGTCGACAGTTTTTCGTCCCACGCCCTCTTTGAATCGCGCATGCATGGTGATGGAGTCACTAGAGATGGTCTACCGGCGTCTTAGTCGATGTGCCTTTGCCTGGTCTTCCTCACAATGCGGCGCGTTCCGGCCTCCAACTTCCGTGTACGTAGCGATGGCCGGTTAAAGACGCTATAGCCGTCTCCTGCATGTCAAAGTGCAAGGGAGTCCCCCAATTTTCATGCTTTTTCACTTCAGTCCCCTGTAATTTTAATTTTATTTATGGTCCTGATTTTTGTTATATAAGTTTTGATTTAATTCGATTGGATCCTTCGATTGAAATTAATTGAATGTGCAATTTTCACTTCGATCCTCCTTCTTTTAATTTCTGGATTGGGTTTAAATAACTCAATAAATTCGGTACAACAGTTTCAATTTTTGCAATTTTATCCTTTGATTGAAATTGATAATAAATTTGATTTTCATTTCGGTCCTTATATTTTTAATTTTTAGTTTTTAATTTTAATCCCTTAATATTTGATATTCCTCTTGGGCATTATACTTTTATTTTTTTTTAATCCCTTGATTTCTTTTTATGATTTAAATTTTCTTAAAGTTCTTATGTTTTTTTATTGTCTTTTATTTATTTTATTTTTTTCATTATTAACACAATAACAATAACAATAATTTAATTGTTTTTCTTGCTTGCGATTTTGTTCATGCTTATTATTTTTTCTCTAGGTATAATTTGATAATTTTTATTGTTTTTGTAGTGATAGCAATGATAGTTTTTTTTTTTTATCTTTTGTTGAAGTTTTTAGGATTTTTTTCCCATTCATTTTCCCTTTTATTTTTTCCCTTTCATTATTAACATGAAAATAAAATAAATAAATAAAATAATAATAATAATAATTTAATTTTTTTCTTTCTTACTTTTTTTGTTAATGTGTTTGAGGGCTTTTTTCTATTAAGATAATTTGATAATTTTTATTGTTTTGACAGCGATAGCAACGATAATTTTTATTTTTGTTTTATTCTTTTGTCTGATCTTTTGTTTAAGTTTGTAGGATTTTTTCTTCTTCCATTTTTTCCCTTTCGTTATTAACACAAAAATGAAATAAATAAATAAATGATGATGATGATGATGATAATAATAATTTAATTGTTTTTCTTGTTTACTTTTTTTTTAAAAATATTTTTGAGGGGGGTTTTCTCTCAGAATATTTTGATAGTTTTTATTGTGTTTACAGTGATAAC